>BQNB010004053.1:0-110349 GCA_026074375.1 Tanacetum coccineum | reverse complement strand
TGAAAAAGTCAAAGTCAAAGTCAACCCAAAAAGTCAACAAGTCAAAGCCGAAGACGAAACCGAAGAAATCTTAATGGACCAACCCGCACCCAAATTAATGGGTCGGGTCAGCCCATTAAGCTTATTGTATAAGCTTTATATGATAAAAATAACCTTAAACAATTTTAAATTAGAACCGACCCAATTAATAGGCCCAATCCCTCTTAACCATAACACCATTAAAGTTATTACACCATGGGTCCCTGGGGTTTTTACACCGTTAGTCCATAAGGAATAACGTTGTTAGTCCTTTTAACCAACACACCCGTTAACTTTCTTTTATAAACAAAACCCCTGTTACCCTGTTATAACTATAAACCCAATGCCATTTTCCGCCCTAAACTAGTATTCACCTGGCTCTATCCTTTCCCCCTGCAACTAAATGACAAAACAACATCACACCCCTTTCCCTAAACCCCACCCCCCAGCTAGAAAACAAGCCACGTTGGCAATCCCCTACTTCCTGATTGGATGATGAACAAGGACCAAGAATAAAGGGCTAGGATTTCATGGCTTGGAGGACAAGAAAAATGAAGGGCTTAGATGATGGTTTTGAAGTTCCCCACACAAGAAACACAGCTTGAAGACCTAGAAGCTTCAATTCAGCTATAAATAGTGTGTGTTTTTCACATATTAGGGCATCGAGAGTAGAAGTAATTTAGGAGTAGTGTAATTTGCTTTTAAATTTCTTTTACAGCTTATTTGTCTTTTCATATTGTCTTTTAAATTTCAAGAACGTTGTAACCATTTTAAGTTTTTAATGAAAAGTTAAGTTTTATTGTTTATGCAAATTTGTCTTTTTTTAATCTTTATGCCTTTAAGCTATTTTTGTTCAAAAGTCCTTTCTATAAGCTCTCATAAGCTTATAGAGCCTGTTATACTCATATAAGATTATACAATAGCTTTTATGAGTTTTATGTGTCATTGGAATCAAAATTTGAATTTTTAGCTTATTGGAAGATAAGCCAAAAATGGACGGGCTTATGGTTATTACCAACTTATCTATGATAAGCTGGAGCTAGTAGATATGCTCTTATGAGCATCTTATAGCCCTTGTTTAAGCAAAAGGGCAAGGTACACTTTCATTTTCTCATTTTAGCTTATTTTATGTTTTGCTTATTATTCTGCTTAATCTCTGCTTATTATGCTTTTTATTTGCT
The DNA here is from genome assembly GCA_026074375.1 of Tanacetum coccineum. Taxonomy (NCBI): domain Eukaryota; kingdom Viridiplantae; phylum Streptophyta; class Magnoliopsida; order Asterales; family Asteraceae; genus Tanacetum; species Tanacetum coccineum. The sequence goes on along the minus strand of BQNB010004053.1, from coordinate 109,150 downwards.
TATTCAGTCTTAAGGTAGCTTAATATGTTTAAATCTTAGTTTAGTTATAGCTGGATTAGAAATTCCATATGTTCTATCCATTCTTAAGTTAAAACTGCTCATTAGCTTATCTTATTAATAAGTTCTTATTTCTCTTCAGTTTTTGCTTGTTTGTCTATTTTCATCATAGTTCCTTATCTGTTTAAGCATTTCAAAACTTAATTTGTTCTGTCTTAGCTTTAAAATGGCTTTCAATATTATAAAGGGGTGTTTGGGTTAAGGTTCAAAATGAGTCAAAATAGTGTTAAATCTGTCTTAGGTGCTCAAACCAGATTTGATTAGCTTTGTTTCAGTCTAAATGATAGTTCTTATTAGTTTTAATTAAGTATTGTTAAGTTTGATAGTTGTTTTATATGAATTCCAAGTCTGCTAGTTCATTAGGTTTTCAAACAGCTTATGTGTTAAGATTCTTTTGAAATGTGCTTTTAGAACTCTAGAGCTAGTCTAATTTGTTTCATTATAGATCTATTTTAGTTTGATACATTTGGGGATTGTCTTTTAAAAGTTTTAAGTTAAAAACAGACAAGTAAAATAGTTTTTTTTGTTCAAGCTTAAATACCTTTTTTTGCAGATCATTTAAGGGTTTAATTTAGCTTATCTTTGGTGGTTTCTTGTTTAAATTAGCTTATTAGGGTCTTAAGTTTATCTCTTTTCAGGTTTTAGTTGGTCAAATTTCTTTTTGACTCTTAGTTTTTGGTCTGCAAGTTGCAAGTTTATTTCTAAAAAGCCAAAAACACTAATGTAGTCTGCCAAGCTTTTGCAGCCATCTTTTTCTAGCTTATTTCTTTGCCAAATTTACTCAATTCTTGCTTATTTTTATTGTTAGCTTATTAGTCTTAATCTATTTTCAGTGTCAGCTTATTCTAAGTTCCTATAAGTCCTTAAATGTTAGCCTAAAGTTAGTCATAAGTCCTTTATTTCCCTCTTAGAGGTCTGCTGTTTTAGGCTTTTTAGAGTAGTTTTCAGCTTATTTAGTTTGCTTATTTTTATTCTTTAATGCTTATTAGGTCTAGGGTAATATCTATTTTTAGCTTATTAGGGTTCTCATTGCTTATTTAGTTCTAAAAAGCTCTATCAGTTTAGTTAAAAGTCATTAAGTCTTAAATAAGCTAACTGTTATTTTTCTTGTGCTTTTTCTGAGCTTATTAGTAGGTTTCAAATATAAGTTTTTTTTATAAAAGTTGCTTATTTTCACTATTTTTAGCTTTTTCAAAAAAGAAAATTAAAAAAAAATGTTTTGGCAAAATGAGAGGCCACAGGGGTCGAACCTGTGACCTCTCCCTTAATACACCAACACCTTAGCACACACTCTCAACACCAACTGCCCTGGGGTCTTTTTCATTTATATCATTGCATCATTTAAATTATATAGTCTCTTTTCAGTTTTAAAGCTTATTTGCTTATATGCTTTTTCATTGCTTTTTCGTTTCAGCTTATTTTCCCATTTTATTTTTCTTAAGTTTAGATTTCTTCAAGGGACTTTTCATAATTTTTTCAGATTTTTCCAAATTCGTTTAGTATTTTTAATTAATATTTTTAGATTAAAGTAGTTTTTAATTCATAATAAATTAAATAAAAGTCAAAAAAATATAATTCTTTTTTCTAAAATTTTCTTTTATCATTTAGGACTTGTAAATATTAAATTTACTTGTGTAGGGTTAAAATTTCATGTTTTAGGTTTTCGAGTCGCGTTTTTACGTTCCCGTTTACGTTTTTAAATTTGTTTTTGATTTAGTTTTTAGTTTAGATTGCCCTTTACTTGCTTTTTCCGGTAGAAATAGAAAACCCAATCCAAATTTGATTATTCAAGAGTTATTCCACAATCCGATTCTTGATTTTCAAATTCATGGCTCGTCGGGAAACGACCGGGAAGGTTTTTTTAGGGTTTTTGCTTTGGATAAAAGTAATAATTCTTAAAAAGCCTCTTGGAATACTTACCTTCTTATTATTGATATTATCCTTATTATATATTTATATTATATATTTATTATATATTGTATTTATATACCAAAAGGACTAAATCAAATATAAATAAACGTTTTTACGGTTTATTTATATTAACAATCTCCCTCTTTTTGTTGATGACAAAACATAAACTTATGAAGTAAAAAACAACAAAATTTATAAGTTCTAAAATGGAGTTTTTACTTCCTTCTCCCTCTTTTTGTCGAAGCAAAAAGAGCGTCGAAGAAAAAACTAACAAAAAAATGATAATGACAACAAGAGTATATGAAAAGAGTGAGTATTGATTCAAGATAATCAATATGTAAGCTCCCCCTTGACGAAAGCATCCCCTAAAAGGATTTGTCAAGGATAGAGGGAGAAGCTGCAAAAAAAATAGTCACAAGAAGAATTATCCGATAAGTGTTGAATAAGGCTTCCCTTGGATAAAGCTACAAGAGAATGTGTTATGGTCCGATAAATAATGGAAAGGTTGATAAATGTCACGGCTCCCCCTTGATGAATACTCCCTTAAAATGGAGTCGTCAAATATTTTGAGAGAAAAAAAATTGCAAGAAAAAGTTAGAAACAAACCATATATTGCAAAAAAAAAAATCTGGAGGGCCGGTTCTGTATAACAAACAAAACCGGCTTGTAATCGGACAGCACCGGCTGACCTGCACAGAGACACCAATGACCAAGAATTTGGCAGGAAGCAATTCTATTCAAATTTTAACCAACTAGAATTTTAAGTTCGAGGAAAGATCATACAAAGCACACAATCACAATCATTCAACAAAGATTCATAAATAAAACTTGTTCATGACATTAAATATTACAAATCATGAAGTAAAACCAAATTGACTTATGTCAACTAAAACTAAAATCATGATTGATAATCTAAAACTTCTAAGTCTTAATGCTACTTAAATTTAGTGATCATTAGCTTGTGGCAATTTACTTAAGATATGGTTCAAACGTTCTAGGATGCGATTTAGCATAAACCTCGTTTCGGTTTGGAAATTGTTAATGATGGTTTCAGTCTTTTGGCAGTGAGGACAAGTATGATCTTGAGGTTTAGGAGGTTGTTCTAGCCAAAGAGTTTGATCAATGGGTCCAAATGTACTTGGTGGCGGGAATGATGGATCAAAGGGGGGTGTTTGGATTGAGGCGGTGATGGGATAAAACGGTGGTGGCAATTGGACATGAGTGATGGAGGTAGGAGGGATGAGGCTATCTTGAACGTATTGTGCATTTTGAATTGCCTCTTGCACATTTTGATTGAAGGATTGGAGGTTATTGATTTCTTGTTGAATCCTTTCCTTTTCCTTGGGTTGAGTATTGGTTCTAGTAGTTGTGTTGAGATAAGGGAGAGTTGGTTCAAGGGGTGTAGTTTGTTGGAGTGTTTGAGGTAGGTCTTGAAAGATAGAATGAGGGAATGGGTTGGTGGTTCTTGGTGGTGCATCATTTGTAGAGAAGAGGAATGGATGAGGCTCTATGGGAGTGTTTGGAGGAGTAGAGAAGACAAGGGATCTAGGAGCCAATGGGGTTGCAAAAGGTTCAACCATAGGGTTTGTTTGGTTTGAGGTTAGAGGTGGTATGGTCAGAGCCAAAGTAGTATCAATGGTAGTGTTTAGATTGAGTTGTGAAGGTTGGGGTGAGGTCTCATTGGAGGAAAGGTCAATGTAGTCAATTTTGACTAACTTTCTTGGAGGATTTTGGGTTGAAGAACAAGCACTTGATGCCATGGAATTTTTTTGAGTGTATAGAGATGATAAGGAAGAGAGGTTTGCAGCTATTAAGGAGTGAAGATGATGGAGGTTTTAGTCCTAATTTATAGTGAAGATGCATGCAAGAGCAATTAATGCTTAAACCACTAGAAAATGCCTAAACACAATCATTATAAAGCAATGTAGGTCAAACAAGGCAAAACCAACTACTTAGCTGCAATGAGACACTCCTATTAAACATATTTATGGGCTTGGTTAAAGAAGTGGTGACCTCAAAATTGTAAAAAGCTCTTTGTAGAACCGGCTGGCCGGTTCCATTGAGGCAATGGCACCGGCTTGCTGCAAACAGCACCGGCATAGACAAAAAGAAATTTTAAGACATGATATTTTTTGATATAAGTTCATTAGGTTCTAATGTATCTCCTAAAGGTTGAAGAACCTAATTTTAGGGATGTTTAAGGAGATAAAGGACCTAGAAGAAGTTCATACTTCATTGACACACTATTATGCCAAACGCTCCCTTAAAGGCATAACAATAAAATTTAGTTATGCAATTTCTTAAAAGTCGTATGCTTAGGTTCTTATAAGGATAGCTTAACACAAGTTTATTTATTCTAGACATGATTAATGAGCAAAGGAAGAGTAAAGAAAGCATAAAACATAAATTCTTGATACAACCAAACACTCTTATACAACTATTGAGAGTGAAAACCTATATAAACATTATCTGAAACATTCATGCCAAGCATGCCATACGAAGTGAAATGACCCACAATTTAAGAAACATCAAATAACACGCATAAAGTAGAAATTGTTTTAAGGACATACCAAGATGATTTCTCGAGTAGCATACTCTACTTCTTCTTGCAAAGAAGCACTTGAACAATCCTTTAGTTTGCTTGAATTCCGAGGATTCTCCTCATTTGATAGATGGAAGTTGGTTGAGGTAGGGAATGGGGTCAAGAGTGTAGTTATCAACCGAATCATTTGACACTCCTTGGTTGGTATTAGATGTTGGTGGTGAATCGGAACTGGAGTTAAAAGGAGTTGGAGTTGGAAGACGAGGCCTTTTACCCTTGCTTTTGAATCTGAAGACTCTTTTACCGGAGAAAGGAATCATCACATGGTTCATAAGTTGGAAGTCATTGGGCAAAGGATAAGGGTGATTGGGTTGAACGTGCTTGAAGAGTCTAGTAAGAAGCATGGCATAAGGGAGAGTCATTTCACTACTTTGGGTCACACTTATCATTCGATGAGCAATGTAGTAGGCAAGATTGAAGGGCTTCCCATTGGCGAGGCAATAAAGCATATAACACAAGCATGCGTTAGGATGATCTTTGTGTCTGCTGAGGCTTATGACATTTTCACTAATAATGATTTCCCATTTTTTGAACACTTCTTTCATTTCGGTGCTAATCATTTAGAATGGATCGAGGGCGACATTGACACCTTTGCTTTTTTGGAATTTGGGTTCGGTTCTTTCATGGAACAATGCATCACGAATCACGGATGGTTCTTCGTGAGGAGAAGGGTAAATGTTGGGATGAGGATCACAACCTCTAAGGAGGGATGAGATGGGCCATTCAGAAGTGTAAATGCACACGCCTTCACATAAAATTTTGAGAATCCGAGCAAAGTTTTCAAGAGTGAGAACGATTTTGACATTGTCGATAACAAAAGCAATGGAAAGAGTTCCGTTGAGGTTCTGAATGAGGCGGGCACTTTTGTAGAATTGTAGGACGAAGATGGGACAAATTTGTTCGTCAATGTCAAGAAGGCAATCGAAGCCAATTGCCGCAAAGGTGTTGCGAAGATTAGGTTCATTTTTGAGAAAGTCAGGAAGGACGACACGACCTTCATGGAAGAGGCGAGTCACGAGAGACTTGTAGACCTCCCTTTCATGACCAGTGAAGCCTCTGGTACGGTGATACACGAGGATGTAGTGTGCAGTGTCGCGATGATCAACTTGAATGGAATTCGGCATAATGCACCTAAAGATATCAAATGCAAACACACAAGAAAACCATGTTAAATTTCAGAAACATCATTGTTTCCAAAGTGAACAACTTTGTTTTAAAGATGATTTTAACGGGTAGTTAGTTTTTACGGGTATTAACAATCTTATTTACTTAAATCTTTTCCCCTCTTTTTTGATTGAACAATGTGCATGGATGATTTTCTTGACATGTTTCAATACTTAACTAGAGTTATCCTAAATGCCAAACATTTGATTTGGGAATCAAAACAATTGTGAGAATAAAACAAACATCTTAGGATAGTAGTTAATCAAAAGAATGTATATATATGTAATTAGAACTTACAATTAATCAAGAGAATTAAGAAAGATTCGAGAAATTGCTGAAGAAGCTTTAAAATCGTCAATGGCGGTTTTTAGGGAAGAGTAATTTTTTAAACAGTGAGATGATAAAAGGAGGAACAAGACGTTTTGTTCTGTCAGATTGCCGGTTCTGCCAGTGCTGTTCATATAACAGAACCGGCTTGAGTTCCCAATGGAACCGGCCAGGGTTTCTTTCGATTTTTTTTTGTATATTGTTTTCCCTTTTTTTTAATAGAGATACATATTTATTTTGTGGTCGTATATTTGATTTGATATCTAAGCACAAAAAAATGATCTTTCAAAAGGAAAGAGAGGTGCAAGCGGAAACGATTCTTATAAATAGAAATTACATATATAGAGATTCAATGTACAATGCAATACATAAAATAGGAAAAATAATAGTAATATAGAGTGCGAGGATCAAGAACACGTCTCCATGCGAGAACTTGATAATAGGATATGCGAGCATTACGAGTGAGATGATGATTATGATTAAAATGGGGCTTAGGATTTCTAGGAGTGCTTCCATGGGGAGAACCGGTTAAGGATTTGTGGGAGAAAGAGGATGAGAGTTGAATTTTTTTTGAAATGATGGGTGAGCGAAAGAGGAGAATGATTTTTATATTTAGAGAGGGTGAACCGTTGGGGTTGATATGGGGAGTAGTAAAGAAAGTTTTGAATTTTGAACAGATTTATACCCGAAGATCTTGTGACAAGGCCTCGTATTTTTAGATGAAATAGAAATTTGAAATGAAAATGCAAGAGTATGCTATACCCGGGAACATTTTTTTTAAAAGGAAATACGTAAAGATAAATACATATCATATAGTAAGTTATCACAGTAAGCAATAAAAAATAAGCATTTAACCAAGAGGGTTGTGTACCTTGTTAATCATTGATTATCTCGGAGAGGCAAGAGATGACAAGAAGAACTTAGATTACTAGATGTACATCAATTTTTTTTAAAAATAACTATACTTGAGATCTAAAATTAGTTAGCCCAATTTTAACAATTTAAGTTTTTTTTAAAGCCCAATTGAAAGAAAATAGGTTTTTCATTTTGAGACCCAACGAAAAGATTTTGTCCTACTTTAAGAAGTAGCCCAAACCCCAAAAAAAAAAGAAACTTATCAGACAGACAGCCGGTGCTGTTGATTTACCTTTGCCGGTGCTGTTTACCAATGACACCGGCGGAACTGGCTTATTGGGATAGTCCAAAATGTAATAGTAACATCTTTTCCATTTGTTCTTTTACCTGAGCTTCACAAGAAAAACATGTACTAGAGGAATGTGTGTATATACATTGATTTTTGATTTAAAGATATTTGATTGGATTTTGAAGATTTTTGAAATACAGTATATTCAGCTGAGAGTGCATGAGGATGACATTCCAAAGACTGCGTTTAGAACTCGTTGAGAAAACTAGAAGGGGAGGGGGGGTGAATAGTTTTCATTAAAAATTATTTCTTTTTTATTTAATGTCCTTATTTTTAGATCTAGAGATGGCAAATCAATGTATACGTGAGTATGAATATTTAGAGATGCAGTAAGTAATGCGAATAAAGTAATAAAGGATATGTGACAAAGTATTTATAGTGGTTCGGCTACAAGGACACCTTCCTTGCCCTACTCCACTCCCCGAGTCACCTACTCGAGAGTTCTAATACACTAATCACCATTACTTCTTCAAGCGGCGGAGAAGCCTCACAACGTTGCTTACCCATTTATCCGGTGTTAAGCTAAACACCGGGTTCTATAAGGAAGAACCATCCATCATATACACCCATCAATAATCCTAACCTAGGTATTATGTATGGATCACAATATACCAAAGTTTTTTTCCCTCTACTTGGTACCAAACATTTACACCTTTTACAATATACACCATTATCACTAAACACTTATCGAAATGATTTAGATTTGTTTATACTTGATGAATGAGAGAAGAAGGTCTTGAGGTCAGTAGCTTGACTCAAGTGTGAGGAGGGATCTTTGCTCTAAGTAGGTTGATGAGCTCGATCATAAAAATGCTTATGTCGGTACAACATCTTCTATATAAGAAATCTACAAAACACTAAAAGAAAATACCCATGGTAAAGAATCGGTGGTTAGCTGAATATAGATAGAGAATTATGTATGAATGAGTGAGTAAGAACAAGTGAAATGAGTTGGTATTTATAGGCAACAATTTTACTGTAGCCCGGTTATGCCGGTGCCATTGTCGAATGGAACCGGCAGCCAAACTTAATGGCACCGGCCTACAGTAACCCAAATCCGAATTTTGAGTTTTAAGATCTTAAAGAATCAAAGGTAGATTTACAAGATCATGTTTAGATTTGGTAAGGGAAAGTCTTACTTTATGATTTTAAAATTTTTATGAGGTTTGTTAATTTAAAGTGACTAAGTAAAATTTTTCAAAAAAATGTTTATGTGATGTGTGGAAAAGTTTGGTTATGAGAGATTAGAGAGCTATAGATCTAAGCCAATTGATTTGTTGTTTATTTATAGTTGCAAAAATACGTGAGGTCCTTTATAAAAAGATTATCCAATAAATTGTTAAAAGTGTGTTTGTGTGAAAAAGATTATTATGATGAGAAGTATGCTAGGAGGGTTAGAAAAACTTTTGGTTTAGAGCAAATGAATTTTGTTGTTTATAAGTTTATGTTTTGTTATTAACAAAACAAAGAAGGATCGTAGAATATAAATAAACGTTTTACGGTTTATTTGTATTAACAAAAGGTTTATTAGTCTTTTGTATGTTCTGCTTCACTATGTATCATCGTGCATTATTACCAACAGATTCTCATAAACTTGATGTATCTACGTAAGGCTTATTGTTCTTTTATGACTTATTGCGAGAGCCTATTTTTCATTCCCGCTCTGTGCAAAAGGACATGATGCACAAACATACACTAACAATTCTTGTATTCTTTCACCAAACTTGCAGACATAATCTAGATTTTCATTTGAAGGTTTCAAGGCCCTAGCTTGTTCTAACAATTTTCGAAGTGTTGCTAAATGCTCCTTGGTGAGATTAAGGTAGTCATTGTGCACTAACTTATTATTCTTAACGTACCCATTTATTGGTTTAGACTCAAGTCGAAACAGACTAGGGGCAATTACTTTAGGGTTTTTCAGAACTGTTTTGTTGGTATCTAAATGTGAAGTAACTGTTTTGATAAATCATTTTTTTTGACAACCTTGGGAACAAATCAAGTTTTTGAAAATGGAGTAACTGAATAAAGTTTAGTTCTCGGAGTTGAAGGTTTTTCCAACTTAGTATTCACATTCATACCTTTCAGATTATCTTTTTGTTCAAAATACTTGGCTTGTAACTATGCTCTTAATTTTGCATTTTTAGAAACCATATTACTAAGTTTTTTTGCAAAGAGTCAATTTTGTGTTTGTTTTGAGCCCATGTCTGCTTGATTGAATCATAAAGATTTTTGTAAACTAACTTAATGTACTCTCTTTCTTTTACTAAGGACGAAGCCTGAAAAGCTAGTGACACGTTCTCATCCCTCAAGTTTCTAAAACCTAGAATCAAGATTTGGTGTTTCACATTGAGTCACTTAACTCTTTCCTTTCAACTTAGTTAACAGTTGCTTTAACTCATTTACTAAAATTGATTTTCTTGCAACTAAGCTTTCAGATAATTTATTTCAAAAGATTTGTTGTTGATTTTTAATATCAAAGAAGCATCATGCTTTTTCCAAGATTTATTATAAATCATTTTCTCTTTACAATGTTGCAAAGAAAGTTCAAGAGAAATAAAATATTCCTTAAGTTTCGAAATTATTTCGAAAGCTCATTAAATGACTTGTTATCAACATTTTCTCTGTGATTGAAAAACTCAGTTTTAAGACTTTCACATGTGGCACAATTATCAATGAACATGCATGATAAATTAGAAGAAACATCAAGTGTATTTATAGAACGCATAATTGTACACATTATATCATAAGAGATATTTTCCTCCAAGAGTCGATCATTTTCGATTAATTTTTTTTCTTTTCAATCTCAAAGTAATTTTGTTTCACAGAATATGCATCAACTTCTGTTTCCATTCATTTAAAATTTTGTTTCATTTCAAAAACCTCTGTGTGTAATTCTTGTTCAAATTTAGTCAAACAGTCTCTGAGTTCGGTAACAAGTGGTTTTACATGCGACTCATACGCTCTTTTATCATGATGAACTCCAAAATCTCCCTAATTACGAACATTAATCGTTGTTTTTTCCTCGATCAACTTATCAAAAGTATCAAGTTGATATTTAGCCTTTTGGAAAAATGGTTTTTCCTTACTGGTTTTTGGAAGTTGTCTTGAAATAATCTTTTCTGGTTTAGCATGTACAAAATAAGGTTCGGAAACAGGAAGCCAATGAGCTTGTTCTGCACTCATTTGTTTTTGAGGAACAAAGTATTCATAAAGCTTATTTAACTTTTAATAATCATCCAGTTTGTCATTATGTTCATCCTGTTTGTTTTCATTTTTAACCGACTCTCTTCAGCTAAAATTAATGTATCTTCATAATCAAACACATATATAGATGCATGTTGTTCAACTAAGGTGTTTCTATCATACAATACTGGTTGTATTCTTAAAGCTTTCTTAAGATACATAGGATTTTGATAACCTAGAGCCGTTTTGTTAGTATCATCGTAAAAAGCTTGTGGTTTGGTTAATATGTGCATTGTCTGAATTATTTGTCCAGTTTTATAAACAATGTTTTCCAATTTCATTTTCTTTTTCATAAATCCAAAACTTCATCGATGCACTTATCTTCTCGTTCACTTGACTCTTGTTTCAAATTTTCAAAATTATTTTTCAAAAATGAGTTGGTTTCATCTTTTAAAGAAAGTTCTTATTTTAAGGCAAGAATTTCCTTATTAAAAGCTTCCTCCTTTCATTATAATCAAACAATTAGTTTTCTCATTTGATAATCTAAATCTTTTTTAGTTGATGTGAAAATAAGTTGGTTTTCCTTTTCAAATTCCATAACTTTGACTTCTTCTCTGTATTTGTCAAGCTCAATGGTCAATTGTTCATTTACTTGATTAGATTATAGATTGACCGTGTTACAATGAGTAACTTCATGTTGCATGTTCTTAATTAATGACAAAATGGCAACATCATTTTGTGCAAGAGAAGTCATCTCTTGAACAACTTCATTTTCATTATTATTCGGATATGGATTGTTAGTAATAACATTACTGTCACTTAGAAAATCAACATACGTGTCACTAACAGAAACTAATTGTTCAAAACCTGGAAATTCTTATACAAAAGGATTAAACATATCATTTGCATGGTAAGTGTCATAACTGGGTACCTCAGATAATATATATGAATCATACTACGAACCAACTTCATCCCCATTAATAGAACCAGCACGTGACAACTTTGCCATGAAGATCACACTAGCAGTCGGTGCATCATCAACTTCTGAATCATAAGCGTCTACCTTCTCTGTCATTAAGATGGAAGTAGCATTCAACTATAGTTCCTCACAATCCACCAGCTAAGAAATCTTGTTGTTCATCAGCAATCTCTATCCCTGCCTCTTATTGTTGTGCGAGTAGCATCTTTTCCTTGAACCATTTAGAATTCTTAACCCTTTTCTTTGTTGTACACTGTTTAGCATAATGCCTTTCCCCTCTGCAGTTATAACATTTAATCACCTTCGGTGGATTAACATTTAAGTCCCCAACTTTCCTTACTACCTCATTATTTCTTGTTCCTTTGGCCTTCTAGCATTACCAGTATAACCCTGAGCTTGTGTGTCTTGAACATTCTGAACAACTACTCTTCCATCCTGAATGTTTGCTTAAGTTCTAGGATTGGATGATTTTGTGAGTTGGTTATTAGTTGAAGGGTATCTTGAAGATATAGCAGTGGTGAGAAACATCATAGCCTTGTTCAAACTTGCTATTGGATCATCTGTAGGTAAAAAGGTTGGTACGACAAATCTTGAATCTGGTGATGTAGGTCTATCTGGTGGTTGTTGATAAACAACAGATGGTTGTTGGTAAACAACATGTGGTTTATATGATGGTTGTGGAATGTATGGTTGTTGTTGAGCAATAACTAGCATTGGTGGATTGTACTAAGACATGTAACTTAAATAAGATGGTGGTGGATTATAAGTATTTGCAATCAATGCAAGTGGATTTAGAAATCTAGCTTTCATTACACGAACTTCATTTGCATTTCATTATACTTAAGGTATGCATACAGTTGATCAAAGCTAACTTCATGAAGATTATTTGCTTCCCCTGTCACAAATCTACTCCATTCAGGCTTAAGATGGTTAACAAACATGGTATTCACTTGAAGTGTCTTCATTTCAAGCCTATTGATATTGATAGCATTCATCAACTTAGTAAACCTCATGTAGTATGAGTGAATCGTCTCTCTTTTCTCTGATGTAAATCTATCAAATTTATTTGCCAATTTTGGCTCTCTTTCTTGCTTGGTTAGCTCAGTTCCTTCCATTAACTCTTTCACCCTCTACCAGATATCGTAGGCATCATTCTTATGCTTAAAAAATGTATATATCATTAGGTAATCCGTGAAGAATGATGTTTGAAGCTCGAATATCACATTCCTTTCTGATCTTTACTTCAGGAGTCAAGTCCTTGAACATCCGGATACGAGTTTCAGCTGGTCTTCCCGTTGCTTCATTTGCTAGGAAAGTGACCACTTTGTATTCGAATGACCCTTTGAGAACAAAACAAAGTAACTCAATGTAAATCAACATACGACTTTACCATGCATCATAATTGCCTTTCTCTAGAACGGGTGGTCGGTTTTTAGCTCCGGCAGCAAGAACATTTTCAGTAAGTGATGACATGATGAATTGATGTGTTATGAAATGATAAGAGTAATGATCGTTTTAATGATTAGGAAGTGTTGTGTTGTTTTGTTGTTGTTTTAAGTGATTAAGTAATTATGTGTTTTACTTGTCTTGTTTACAGTCCTCTAAGTCTTGTCTAACTTGTGCTATCTAAATCTCAATATAAAATAAAAACTTAAACCATAAGTTTTAAAGTTAAATCACAAGATGAGAAACTTAAATTGCAAGAAATTTGTAAATCGCAAGATTTGGACAAAGTTCTTAAACCGCAAGATTTGGAATGAACTTAAATCGCTTCTTTTTTAAACCGCAAGTTTTGTGACAAATGTGTAAACCACGAGTTTTGGATAGAATTCTTAAACCGCAAGTTTTGTTAAATCGCAACAATTTTATTTCGCAAGAATTCTAAACCACCCGAGTTAAATCGTAAGTTTAAACCGCAAAGTTTATTTCGCAAATCTATACCCCAAAACATACTCTACAAGTTAAATCACAAAAATGATTTCGCAAGTTAAATCGCAAAACTTACTTCGCAAGTTAAATCGCAAAACTTACTTCGCAAGTTTAAATCGCGAAACTTTTAAATCTCACAACCTTGCTTAATCGCACGATTGGTTAGATCGTTAAGATTAACTGTGTAACTTTATAAACCGCAAGATATAAAGTAAATCGCAAGTCCAAATCGCCAAGTTTCTATTCCACAAAACTTAAACGCAAGTCTTATTTCCCAACTCCCTAAACCGCAAGTTTTGTTTAGGTAAATCATAACTTTTTTTGTTTAAAGAAGAACACAAAAATCACTTAAAAAAAACTTTTAATCCGTTTTTTCTTTACCTTTTTTTGCAAAATCAAGTTTTATATAACAAAATCTAACATAGAAATCAAACCTTTATGATTTTAAATCACAAAGACACGATTTTTAATATTTTTGAAGCTTATTTCGCAAGAAAAACGTGACAAGAGGTTTAAAACATAAAAAAAAACACACCACTAAATCATCTTATGGCGTTTGATACCATTGTAGAGATTATACAATTACCATATCAATCACACACAAGTATAACTTAGAGTTTAGAAAGAGAGAGAGAGATATAATGGGTGAAAACTTAGAGAGATAGATAAAAGAGAAATGTATTAAGCATATGTTGTCCAAAGTTTCACCAACCCACATCTTTCCCCTTGTACTTCCTTTTATAGAGTAAGGAAGGCTTTCAGTATGACCTTTAGGGGCGATGTGGGATACACGACATTATATGATAAATAACCGTAAGTGACCGACACTTTATAGATTCCTGACAACGGGAGAAGTGGTTTAGGACATATCAGTGGTTGTTGGGATATTATTAATGCGTAAATGTCTAGTTAAGGCCTTAGGGATAACATGATTTGAATCTATATAAACATAAAAAATGAATATGTAGCTGACTTGTTAAATAAGTCTTAGGGGGTGTTTACTAAATTAAATGGTAACAAAAGTTTTTCTTAACTAGCCACTTATTGGGGAGACTCTAGTTTTAATGAGTCCCTTAATTAAGAGGCATTAAGGGTTGGGCCCACTCATTAAGTGGGAATAAGAGAAAAAGAAACACCCCCTTAGTCAGTTTCTAAAATAAACTAATACACGATATACGGAGAATTTTTTAAGAAGAAAACAATCTCAAAATTTCTTTATTTTCCACACTAGTTCTATTTTCCAGTTTCTATGGGTATGTTTTGCCATACGTAACAATAGCAGTAAGCAATAGCATTAGCAACAGTAAGTAGTAGCAGTAGTAAAAGCAGTAGGCAGTAGCTGTTTGTTTAAAAAAGGGCATATAGCCCAAATAAAGAAATTATAAAAGTTATATTTGAGGGTATAAATGTAATTTTATAAACAAAATTCTAGGAGCAGTTCTGAAATGCTTCTTCAGGAAGCATTTAAGATTGGAGCGATTAAACAATATTCAAATGCTTGTTGAGGTGTTGCCAAACAAGCTTTTCATCTAAAATGCTTATCGCTTGTCGCTCCTAAACGCTCTAAAATGCTTGTTGCCAAACACAACCTATGTCTCAAATAAGTCACTTTAACACACGATATCTCATTCATACAAACTTTATTTTGTACGATTTATACCTCGTTGCGAAGCTCTCTTCAAAAAAAAATCCCAAACCCATAAACTAATACTAACACACACACACACACACACACACACACACACACACACACACACACACACACACATATATATATATATATATAACACGTACATACATTATATAGTGTGCAATGTTTAAAAATAATCATATTTGTAACAAATTTCCTACATTAGTAGAGGAGTTAGGGGATGTTTTTTTTTCTTGTCTGGAAATAGTTCCTGTCTATATTAATAATCCTGTCTAGAAATAATCCTGTCTGAAAATATCTTGTTTCTTTTTCATCCTGAATGAGAATCTCAAAAACCTAAATGGCTGAATCACCCTTGTTTTTAAAATCACAGATAGAGCAATGATCTCGTATTGGAAACCAAAATAATCAAAAATCCAGTATAAATAATACATAATCAAACTTCAGTTATTATAAATTTCCAAAAACTTAAGACAAGTCCATCTAAATAGGGAATTTAAAGGAGAAAAAAACCCGTAACTTTTATGCAATTTTATACATATACAAAGATGAGGTAATGAAGTCGACATAAAAAAAACATGTTGAAGGGATCAAAAGAGTAGAGACGACAATTCAATGGTTAGCATGAGGAGTAAGGCGGCGGATTGGAGTGGTATGTTAGTTGCCATGGGAAGTAGGTGTGGTAGAGCCGAATATGTTAAAAACAAGTGGGTTATGTTAGGAGAAGAAAGAATAAAAGAAAGATGTGGGTAAATTTGTGATACAGGATCCTGGATGGAAACAACATCTTTTTTAGCACCCTTTAAGAAACAAGATTTACTTTCGTATTAAGCAAAAAAGAAACAATCTTTTTCTTGGTTGCATTAAGAAATTTTTGCATCTAGGATATTAAGCAAAAAAGAAACACCCCCTTAGTGATCATGTTCCTCATTCTTTGACCAAGAAACATTTAATGGTGTGAATAAAACATGTTCACTTGTCTTGTGAATAAATGGGAAGGAGAAGGAGATTTATCATTACCTTTTGTTATTTCACTGGTTATTTGATTACAGTCGTGGACATGATAATCAAGTTGTATAATTTTAACTATGAGTAAACTGCAAAATTCCTCCATGTGGCGGTAAAAGTTTGTCATAAAGATAGAGATTAGAAATGAACTAAAGAATAAAAATTAGTAGAGAATTTTGCCTGATTCTATTGTTTGATAACAAAAGAGACTTAAATCTAATAAATGCACAAATTTTTATTTGTTTTAATTTTTTTAACAATGTTTTAATCATGGATGTCAAAAAAGGCCGACCCAGACTGTACCGATTAAGCTAATTCGGGTCGGGTTACTCGGTTTAAGAATTTTATTATGATCAACCCGAGTCACCTAAATATTAAATTATATCGGGTATCGGGTTGAATATATTTGACTAACTCAGATTTAGATCAACCTGATTGATCTAAATAAGGATTTTTATTTTTATTTATATATATATATTTTCAAAGGTTATCTATGTAAAAGTATTGAACTAGGCAATATTTTAGTCACTTGACTCGTATTCGGGTTGACCCGAATAAGAAGCAATGACAAATAAATTAGGAGTAGTAACTAAAATACACATGTGAGTTGAAAAGGGAAATTACATATTTGTGTAAATATTACAAAAATTATTCTCACTTTTTCAAATTCCTAACTAAAGGTGATGGAAACGAAAGTTAAAAAAGTTTGCACTAAAATAACTAATTCTCTAAACCAATTTCATCAATTCCTTCAATTTTTTATATCTCTCGACATACCAAACAATGGAATTTGATTCATTTCCATTTCTTATAGAGTTAATTACATAAATGGTCCATGTGGTTGACATACAATTGCACATTTGGTCCTTAAACGCATTTAATTACACCAGTAGTCCCCATGCTTGTCCAAATTGAGTTGATCGGTCCTTTGACCAAATTGACATCCAATTGCTCCGTTATGTCAGGGACAATTTCGTCTAACTTCTTCTATAAAAACCTCAGGGACCATTTATGCAACTTTTAAAAAAAGTTAACTCAACCATATATACAGACAACCCGACAACCAACCTAATTACGCAACTCCACCCAACCTGTCCAAGAAACCTAATTGCGCCCAAAAACCGACATCGGTTAATCAAATTGGCTAAAGGTAGGTGGTTAGTTTAATGTTATATAAGTGTTTTTGTGTTTCAATTGCTTGTTTATAAATCTAGATAGAGTGTAGGCGTGTGTTTTGTTTCCAGTATAATAATGTAGTTGATAATGCACACTTCTAATGCACACTGTTGTTGGTTCACTCATTTTTTAGAACCCTTATTTTTTTGCAATCAATGGCAGATTCTTTAAAGGGTATTGATTGGTCCAAGTTGGTAGTTACTGAAGAGCTGATTGACTATGTTTTGGCTAAATACGGGAATAAGTAGGAGGTAGATGATGAAATAAGTGATGTGATACTCGATGACTTGTTGCAAAAAACTTAATGAACCGAAGCTTGTGAAAGGTTAGTGTACATTGTGTTGCATTTTTTTACTATAAGATTGACCCATTTGACACTCTCTTACGTATTTGGCTTTTTTTTCTATCCTTTGGTAGACGATAAAGGAAAAGGAAAAGGAATTTTGAATGGTAAGTGTACATTGTGTTGCATTTTTATGCAATTTGAACCATTTGACACTCTTGTATGACCCATTTGACACTCTCTTATGTATTGACTTTTTGCCATCTTTGTAGATGATAAAGGAAAGAAAAGGGAATTTTGAATGGTAAGTGTATATTGTGTTGCTTTTTTCTGCTATTTGAACCATTTTACACTCTCTTATGACCCATTTGACACTCTTTTGTATTGACTTTTAGCTATCTTTGTAGATGATAAAAGAAAAAAAAAAAAAAAAATAGGGGGAACAAAGGAAAAAAATTTGAATATAAGTGTACATTGTGTTGCATTTTTCTGCTATTTGACCCATTTGACACTCTTTTGTATATTGCCTTTTTGGTATCTTTATAGATGATAAAGGAAAGAGAAAGGGAATTTTGAATGGTAAGTGATAACGCTCAAATTAAGTATGTTTTTAGGAGCGTTATCATGGTTTTTGTACATGTTATTTGGCTATTTTTATATGCTTTTGCTACTAATATTGCACAAAGTTGGATTTATATGTTTGTGGCTAGCCAAGATTAAGAAAGTGAAGAAAAGACCAAGAAAAGAGAGAAAAAACAAAGATTTGTGCATGTACAAAGAATCCCTCATAAAGACCAAGTTTGGGAAGCTTTACAAGAGCAAAAGAGTTAACCATTTAAGCTTCCAAGGCCCAAGATAGAGTCAAAGTCAAGTTATGTTGAAGTATAATAACCCACGACCAAGCACAACTCAAACGAGAAGGTTAAATGCAAAATCAAGGAAATAATATTTTCATGCGTGTGGCCAGCTGCCTGGCTGAAGAGCCAGCCACCCGGCTAGAGGACGAGCCACAAGACAGGGAAACGAGCCGCCCGATAACTTTTCGCTGACCTCTCCAAGTTTCATTAATACACCATTTAATGTTCCATTACTCCCTAGTCCGATAAAGTCTCCTCCATAACTCATTTTCAGCTGTTTTATGACACTTTTCCCCCAAGTTTTATACTTGGTGGCCAAGGGTACTTTCAACTATAAATACAAGCCCCATGGCTTAGTTTTCATGATGGAAATTTACCCCCTTCTCCAAAAAATAAATTTCCACCACCATTATCTCTCCCAAAAGACTAAAACCTGCTTCCAATGTTAGAAGATCATTCAAGAACATCAAAAAAGGTGTTGGGTATAATTTTTTGGTTTGGTAGGAAACGTACAGTTGATTGGAGGCTTGTAGGATGCTCTAATCCTTCACCATCACCTATTGTAATCTTACTTTTGGTATATTTCTATTACTTTCATGATGTTGAACTCTTTATATCATGTTGAATCTTGGTTATTGATTAATTTTGATATGGAGTAGTTGTGTTTTGCTTGTTTGGAATGATGTAAACATGAATATGGAGTGTTTGGTATTTTGCAATATAGATTTATGATTTTGCTTATGATGTTTGTTTGAAATGATATATGTCTAAATAACTTGTTGGTAAATCATAACCGGATCTATAGGTCGAAAGGATTTCTTGTTGTGATTTGTTCCAAATATTAGCGCGCATATATTTTTGGTATTTCATGATTGACGACTATGAATAAAAAAATTAATTAGACTCATAAAGGGGTTTAATCAAGAATATAGGTCGAAAGGACTCTTATGAACGAATCGGTAAAATCATGTTTCTAACAAATGGCTTGTAAAAGACTTGGTTTAAAATAATGTTCATAGGTCGAAAGGGTTCATTAATCTAAACAGGGAGATATGCAATTTCATGATACTACCCGTTGACTTGGAATTGTATGCTTTTGATTTATTTGCTATTGCTTAAGTATCTACATGATATTTCATAACACTCCATTGATATGAATACTTGTTCCAAATAAGTAGTTTTAGTTATATTGATTTCATTCTCGTTGAATTTGCATCATTATACTTTTCGAGTTACTTGTTGCTTACACGGTAATTTTGGACGTGACAACCAATTTATCACTTTCGTGTTATTTGATACGTAGATTCTTCACAACCAAAACACCCAAATCCTAGTGAATAACCTCGGCTTACCAACCAAAACTAGCTACGTACAGAAGGGTCATACTTGCCCGTGTGTTCTTAGTTTTATCCGGTAATTCGTGTTATAAATTTAAAACTAGTTGTCGCCAGACACATCAAGTTTTCGGCGCCGCTGCCGAGGATTTGTTTGTGTTTTTATGTGTTTTGAATCTTTGTATTTCGTTTTATATAATTCGTGGTTAATTTGGCTTGAGAAAAATCACCCAAAACCTACCAGGTCGAGCCAGCCGCCCGGCTGGGCCCTCAGCCGCCTGGCTGATTCCCTCATCGTCCTACGAAGCTCCTCCAGCCGCCTGCCTGGATAGCCAAGCAGGCCGACTCGATTAAACTTGATTCCTAGTTCAAGCCTTGTTTAATCTTGTTCCTAGTTGTGTTTAGACTTGATTAAACTCTTGCTTGTCGAGAAAGAACCAACTAGCACCTTTTTGTTTGATCCCCGAATTAATCAAACCCGAAAGACCCGAACCAAACACCACCCAACCACCCCGTTTCAACCCTTGTGCCACTTTCGTATTTCTATCCGCTCTGGTTTGATCCCGAATCCCGTGGTCAGAACCCGAAGTCTAGAAAAACCGTCTAGTTTGATAGATTTGGTCCAATATTTGTTTGTGGTTTTATTTTTGTTTTTGTTTTTAATTGTTTTTTAGTTTGTTAGCAAATAGTTTTATAAACCTGTCTTTAGTATAAGAATTAAAATATATAATAAAAAAAGTTTTAGAGTTAGTTAGTTAGTCGACTTATATATATATGTATGTATATATATGTATGTATATATATGTATGTATATATATGTATGTATATATATGTATGTATATATATGTATATATATATATATATATATATATATATATATATATATATATATATATATATATATATATATATATATATATATATATATATATATATATATATATATATATATATATATATATATATAAAGGTTTCCTTTAGTAGTCTTTTTCTAAATATTTTCGTTAAAAAACATAAAAAGTGTTATAAAAAGTCTAAAAAGAGTCTATTAAAAAGTTTTGTCGTAACTAGTTTATTTTTCTAAATCTTCTCGTATTAATATAAAATAGTAAAAATAATACTAGTAATATTCTTCATATAGTAGTCAAGTTTATTTTTCTTATTATGTCATATATAAAAAAAATCCAAAAAGATTTTATTTTTCTTATTAAGTCATATATAAAAATAATACTATTAAACAGTTTTGTCGTAACTAGTTTATTTTCCTATGACGTTTTGTAAATCACTCCGGGTTTGTATAAACCCACGTTCTTGGGGTAAACATCTCGTTAGTCCGTTCCGCGAACTTAAACGAAAAATCAAAAAGAGGACTAAACCCGAAAAGAAACTAAATGTACCCCTCGAAATTGAATCACCCGAACCTCATGTCAAACAAACGTTCATCGAGGAACTTTTGGTCATAACATCCAAGATTGACGTTTCTGAGACGAAATTCGAAACTCCACCCGATTCCCCATCCGTAACCGTTATTGATCCTAATGACCAACCCATGTGGTCAAGCACTAGGACCGTTGCTCTAACGCCTAGTTCTGCTATTGTTCAACTCTTTATTTCTAATAATTTCCGTATCAAGGGTACCCATATGCAAATGATTCAGGAAAATCAATTTGATGGGCGAATCCGGTCTGATCCTTACCAACATGTTGCCGATTTTTTTAAGATTAGTAGCCTATTTCAATATGGTGAAAATCAAGAGGAAGCGGTTATGTTGAGGACTTTTTCTTTCTCGTTATCCAAAGAAGCTAAGATTTAGTTGAACGAACTTAATGAAGGAACTATTACTTCGTGGGATGAGCTGAGAGAAGCTTTTATAAGCCGATACTTTTCTCCCGCGAAGTTTAAACGTCTCCTAAATGAAATTCATAGCTTTCACCAACTCGCTCACGAAACTATCGTTGATGCTTGGCTCCGAATTAAAGAAATGCTTCGCACTTGTTACGGACATGGTCTAACCAAAGGCACGATAGTTCAAATATTCTATCATGGTTTAGACGATCCAATACAATGAATTCTTGATGTCGGAGGAATCTTCCTCTATAATACTCCTAACGAAGCTTTCAAAATCCTCGAGGGCAAAGTCCTTTTGAAACTCGATTTCTCGGTTGATCCTCACATAAACCCCAAACCGAAAACCGTTGTTTCCGCCGGTGGAACCAACATTAATCCTAATCACGCCATTTTGATGGAGAACTTTGAAACTCTCGCAACAAAAATCAATTCTGAATTCTTGACATAAGGAAAGAGCTCAAAGAGATGCGAGACGGTCGTAGCGACAACCACGCTTCACAAATATACATGAGTGATGACACGCTGATGTGTGATCCCATGGAAGCGAATTATGTCCAAGGATATCATGACCAAAAACCTATAGACTCGAACTCATATCCAACCCAAAATCCACAATTCAAAAATCAGAATCAAATGCCACATCCATCTAAATATTTCAAATTATCTAAAACCTTAACGGAGAAGACGATGAGAGAATGGATGGCTAATCAGATTGAAGCAAATGAAGGAATGAAGAACCAGGTGGTTGAATTGGAACATAAAGTCAATCAAGGATTAAGGAACCACCAAGCGATTATCGAGAACTTGGAGAGGCAATTTGAGTATCTAGTGAAAATCCAGCAAACCGAATCCCTTCCTCGTACCATAAGTACTAAACCGAGACATGAAGTTGTCTACAAACCGCCCTCAATCCGAAACAAAAAAGATAAGGGTGATGTTAAATTTATCGAGGAGGATGAGACTCAACCCATTCCAACCATGCCAAACCCGAACCTAATTCATTCTAACTCTCCAACTGTGTTACTTTTTCTCAAGGATTGCACCATGCATATCCAATACACGAATGCGAAGACGTTTGTAGACGATGTATTTCTGAATCATGTTGGTGACAAGGAGTTAAAATCAATGGATGGCGTTGGAACTGGAAGGATAACAAAAAAGAGACCAAGAAGAATGATAAGGGTATGCCAAAGGAACCCAATAAATAATGGAAGCTGAATGAAAAAGTGGTTCCTCACAACAAAGAATTTTATCACTATCAATGGCACCCAACCGAAATTCCCCATTTGAACCGTATCATCAAAGAATCTTAAATCTTGGGGAAGAGTCTAGCTAATGACCCATAAATAAATTAAGCGCTTCCCGGGAGGCAACCCGAGGTTTTAATTGTTTGTTTGTTTTAATTTCTGTTTTTAATAAACATGTACACCCTTTACAAAAATATCTTTTCAACTTGGAAAATCGTAAATGTGGGGGTGTTACATGCTCGTAGTGTTTAATATATATATTATTGTGTGCATCTTGTGTTTTGTTTTGTTTTGTTTGATAAATTGCAGCAGGTAATGATGGAGGAGGGTGCTTTGAGGCAAAATCGATTGTTCTTACACGCTTATGCTAGCTTTTGCGTAGCATTTATCATATGGAGTTCGATCGCGATTTCTCATGCCTGAAAATATGGTTTTCTCTTACTCTTATTTACTTATTTTTATAATTTGATTCATTTTGTAGCATTGAGGGCAATGCTAAACTTAAGTTGTTGGGGGAGTAAATAGGGAAAACGAGACCCATTTTTTTCCATATTTTTTGGGCTAATTTTAATTTTTTTTTGTATATTTATTTGCCCTTGTGATCTAGTTGTATTCACGCTTATAGGATAATATATTATAATAACTGGATCAATCCACTGGTGAAATACTGTAATTTTGAAAAATTCGAGATGTGTCCCGGTTAATATTGCAATCCATTCTGGGATCGATAACATTTGCTAGCACATTTGTAGCCCTTCTACTAAATTGTGAGGATTTGAGCATGTTTCATATATAGCATACATATTTTATGCTCGATCTTTTTGCTATGTGTGTGCCGGTGATTTTATTTATTCTAGAACTTATGCTTGTAAATCATTACTAGACCGCAGTGAGATCACATTCACGTGATATAAGTGTATATGTGTGATAAAGAGGCAACTTAGGAATAAAAACAAATGGCCTTCTGTTTACATCGAATGATATTTAGCTAGCCACATTGGTTAGTTAACCTCCCATACAGACCCATTTGTTAGTGCTCATTTTTTAGCGCTAGATACCATAGTTACACCCGTTGAGCCAAGCCCTTTCCGTATGTGGTAGTAAATTAAATACCGCCTATTACTCACCACTCCAATCTATAAATTTAATATACCTACAAACATACCCCCACCCCCCCCTATACCCACTAAACACCCCACCCCCACCCTAACCCCCATACTCCCTCCACACCCCTATCCCTACACCACATCCACAACCCCCATCTCCAACCCACCCCCCCCCACCCAAACAACCCACATAAAACCCCCCCATTACCCCCCACCCACCCCCCCCCCCCCCCCCCCCCCACCACCCCCACCCCCAACCCACACCCCCCCACCCCCACAACCCAATCCAATAAAATATAAGGGAAAAATTTCATCAAATAGTAATCAAGTTTCTGGATTGTTTCATAATAGAATCTTATACTTTTTTTCACAACTTTTAAAACAACTCATAGTTTCAAAAATCTGTTCTATTAGAAGTCACGCGAACTTTGTTTTGTTTATATAAAAACCATCTCCATGTTAATTATTATGTTCTAAACGACACCAACATAACATTCACATCATACCACTAACCCAAACCATCACAACACATACCACCCCCACCCCACAACCACTAACACCACACACCAACACAACAACCCCCACACCCCAACACAATTAACCACCCCCCCCTATACAACCCCCCCCCCCCCCCCACCCCCCCCCCCCCCCCCCCCCCCCCCCACCCACCCCCCCCCCCCCCCCCCCCCCCACCCCCCCTCCACCCCCCCACACCCCCCCCCCCCCCCCTCCTCACCCCCCCCCACCCCCCCCCCACACCCCCCATCAAACATGATTTTATCGATTCGCTCATAAGAGTCCTTTTCGACATTTATTCTTGTTAAAAACTTTATGAGTCAATAATCTCACCCCTCTAACAAATACACAACCCCCCCCCATGTTAATTCAGAGTTGCCAATCATGACAATACCAAACATATTTTACGACGTGCTAATTATTTGGAACTAATCACAACATGAAATCCTTTTGACCTATAGATCCGGTATGATGTTACTAACAAGTTATTTAAGACAATACGCAATTCAACACAAACATCATAAGACAAAAATCATACTATTCTATATTGCAAAATTTACCAAACACTCCATATCCATGTTTTCATCATTCTAAACAAGCTAATAACAAACTACTCATTTCAAAATTAATCAATATACCAAGATTAACATGATATAAAGTGTCATCAGCATGAATGTAAATAACATAATATACCAAAGGAAGAATTACAATAGGTGATGGTCAAGGATTAGAGAATCCTACAAGGCTCCAATCAACCGTACGCTTCCTACCAAACCGAAAAATTATACCCAACACCTTCTTTGATGTTCTTGAGTGGTCTTCTAAGATTGGCAGCAGGTTTTAGTCTTTTGGGAGTGATAATGGTGGTGGAAATTCGTTTTTAGGAGAAGGGGGTAAATTTCCATCATGAAAACTAAGCCATGGGGCTTGTTTTTATAGTTGAAAGTACCCTTGGCCACCAAGCATAAAACTTGGCGCAAAAGTATTATAAAAAAGCTAGAAAATAAGTTATGGAGGAGACTTGATTGGACTAGGGAGTAATGGAACATTAAAATGGTGTATTAATAAAACTTGGAGAGGTAAAAAAAGAAGTCGGGCGGCTCGTTTCTCTGCCTTGCGGCTCGTCCTACAGCTGGGCGGCTGGCCACACGCACCAAAACATTATTTCCTTGATTTTGTGTTTAAGCTTCCCGTTTGAGTTGTGCTTGGTCGTGGGTAATTATACTTCAACATAACTTGACTTTGACTCTATCTTGGGCCTTGGAAGCTTAAATGGTTAACTCTTTTTCTCTTGTACCCCTCAACCCCCCTCCAATTACCAAACATTCTTTAATAACCTCACCATCCCACCCCCAACATTTAAACTCTTTTCTTGGTATGATCTTTACTTCTTAATTCTTGGCTAGCTACAAATATATTAAATCAACTTTATCCAAACTTCTAATCCCCCTCATATATAAATAGCCAAAAAATAACAGGCTTACACAACAAAACCATGACTAACTGCTCCTAAAACCATTACTCTATTTGAGCGTTATCACATTTCACCGAAACTTAAACGTTGCTTGCCCTCAAGCAAAATCTAGAATTAAAGAAATTTAAAATCACTGTTACATGAGTGATGATTAGAAAAATGTAATGCAAATCTGCAAGTACAAGTACTTTATAAGATTTATCGTTTTAAGCTTTTGGTGAAAAACCGAGATGTTTGACAATACCCAAAGGTTTTATTGCTTGATAAACATTTCTAAGCACATCATAAAAAAGAATGAAGTATAATTCATTGAACACTCATTTATTTAGGTGGTGGAGTATATAATATAAATCACACTCATAGCTTGATCATGACTAATTTATTAGTATAAGCTTGTACAAGAAACAAAAAAAATCGTTGTGGCGTAAGCACCAAGTGTACACATCTAAAGAAGATTTTTATTGGGTTGTAACGATTAGGCGTCGGCTTAATAAGGGTATGGATAAGGCATGAGATTCTTTATGAGAGGGTGTATCATGAACATTTAAATCAAAAGTCTAAGTTCCAATGTTGCTAGTTACCAACAAACCGCAAGCCCGTAAATGATTATAGTTACCAATTTATTTCAATCGCATATCGATCACCATAATATATATCACGTCTTAGCACATTGGCTAATAGATATCTCAAGATACTCATTCTTCCTTCATCTTCCAACACCACAAATCCATTTTCCCATCAATACCACCCCACAAAATAAAATAATATATAAAATTAATACACAACAAAAAAACCTTTTTTCATACATCACAAACTCCGTCACATTCGCATAAAATACACCACAAAATCACAATTATAAAGGATCTATCTTTCATCTTAGTAGGAATGGGCACACACAAACGCCGAAGTATGGAATAACTACTAACCATCAAAAACAAATCCATCATACTAAGCAACTAGCAACCCGCCATTTAAACTTTGACAAGGGTTAGGCTAAGGTTTAAGGTTAAATATATATAAATTAATAATATTTTATATATATATTAATCATATATATCGATATTTTTATATAAATATATATATATATATTTTATATTATATATATATATATACTCCTCTTTTAGTGGATGCTAACTCGAAAGCAAAAAGTACGGCTCAACGGGTGTAACTATGTATCTTAGCGCTAAAAAATGAGCACTAACAAAGGGGTCTGTCTGGCTTGTTACACTAACCATGTGGCTAGCTAAATCAACTCATTCGAGGTAAACTAGAAGGCCATTTTATGTTTTTATTCCTAAGTTGACCTCTTTATCACTCTTATACACTTAATAACACGTGAATGTGATTCACTGCGTCTAGTAATGATTTACAGCATAAGTTCTAGATCAATAAACACACTCCCCCCAACTCCCCTCCAACCCTCACACCCCACATAAATACCAAAATCCCCCCCCACACCCCAACCCCCCAACCAACATCCACCAACCCCCAAACACCCCACCCACCCCACCCACAAACCACACCCGAGTCTGTCAATCTCTCTAGGCTGTATCCTTATGTGCCCTCAGCATGTGTCGTCTCATACCTCGCTCCGGCCCAACTTAGGAATAAAAACTAAATTTGCCTTTGTTTACATCGATTGTTATTTAGCTAGCTCACAATTGTGTTTGTTAACCTTGCCCTCATACAGCCACCCTTTGTCATTAGTGCTCTTTTTTTGCGTTGATGCACATTGTTCACCCGGGAGCCATTCTTTTTGCTTGCGTATACTTCCACTAACGAGGAATATATATTTATTTTATTGTTTAGGAGTGAGATAGTTTTATTTGAGACGATTGTTGATTTATCATGATGTTATTTTGATAGATTGAAAGTTATATAGTTTTTTTTTTCTGATAATCTGGTGCCAGTGCTGTTATCCCTTGTCAAAGTTTAAATGGCGGGTTGCTAGTTGCTTAGTATGATGGATTTGTTTTTGATGGTTAGTAGTTATTCCATACTTCGGCGTTTGTGTGTGCCATTCCAACAAAGATGAAGATTGATCACCTTTATGTTTTGTATTTTTGTGGTGTATGTTTATGCGAAGTGTGACGGAGTTGTGATGTATGAAAAAATGAAAAAAAGGAAATTGAAAAAAAATAAGTCATCGAGAAAAAAAAAGTGATGACAATCATGGCCAATGTGCGATATATTTATGAAGATGAAGGAAGATGAAGTATCTTGAGATATCTATTAGCCAATATGCTAAGACGTGATATATATTATGGTGATCGATATGCGATTGAAATAAATTGGTAACTATAATCATCTACGGGCTTGCGGTTTGTTGGTAACTAGCAACATTGAGACTTAGACTTTTGATTTAAATGTTCATGATACATCTTCTCATAAAGAATCCCATGCCTTATCCATACCCTTATTAAGCTGACGCCTAATCGTTACAACCCAATAAAAGTCTTCTTTAGATGTGTACACTTGGTGCTTATGCCACAACGATTTTTTTTTGTTTCTTGTACAAGCTTATGCTAATAAATTGGTCATGATCGAGCTATGAGTGTGATTTATATTATATACTCCACCACCTAAATAAATGAGTATTGAATGAATTATACTTCATTCCTTTTTTGTGATGTGCTTAGAAATGTTTATCAAGCAATAAAACCTTTGGGTATTGTCAAACATCTCGGTTTTTCACCAAAAGCTTAAAATGATAAATCTTATCTAGTACTTGTACTTGGCAGATTTGCATTGCATTTTTCTAATCATTCTCATGTAACATGTGGATTTTATTTTCTTTAATTCTAGATTTGCTTGAGGGCAAGCAAAGTTTAAGTGTGGGGAAATTTGATAACGCTCAAATAGAGTATGTTTTTAGGAGCGTTATCATGGTTTTTGTACATGTTATTTGGCTATTTTTATATGCTTTTGCTACTAATATTGCAAAAAGTTGGATTTATATATTTGTAGCTAGCCAAGATTAAGAAAGTAAAGAAAAGACCAAGAAAAGAGAGAAAAATGAAAATTTGTGCATGTACGAAGAATCCCTCATAAAGACCAAGTTCGAGAAGCTTTTCAAGAGAAAAAGAGTTAACCATTCAAGCTTCCAAGGCCCAAGATAGAGTCAAAGTCAAGTTATGTTGAAGTATAATTACCCACGACCAAGCACAACTCAAACGGGAAGCTTAAACACAAAATCAAGGAAATAATGTTTTGGTGCGTATGGCCAGCCGCCCAGCTGTAGGACGAGCCGCAAGGCAGAGAAACAAGCCGCCCGACTTCTTTTTTTTTACCTCTCCAAGTTTCATTAATACACCATTTTAATGTTCCATTACTCCCTAGTCCGATCAAGTCTCCTCCATAACTTATTTTCTAGCTTTTTTATAATACTTTTACGCCAAGTTTTATGCTTGGTGGCCAAGGGTACTTCCAACTATAAAAACAAGCCCCATGGCTTAGTTTTCAAGATGGAAATTTACCCCCTTCTCCTAAAAACGAATTTCCACCACCATTATCATTCCCAAAAGACTAAAACCTGCTGCCAATCTCAGAAGACCACTCAAGAACATCAAAGAAGGTGTTGGGTATAATTTTTTAGTTTGGTAGGAAGCGTACGGTTGATTGGAGCCTTGTAGGATTCTCTAATCCTTGACCATCACCTATTGTAATCTTACTTTGGGTATATTTATGTTACTTTCATGATGCTGAACTCTTTATATCATGTTGAATCTTGGTTATTGATTAATTTTGATATGGAGTAGTTGTGTTTTGCTTGTTTGGAATGATGTAAACATGGATATGGAGTGTTTGGTATTTTGCAATATAGATTTATGATTTTTGCTTATGATGTTTGTTTGAATTGATATGTGTCTAAATAACTTGTTGGTAAATCATAACCAGATCTATAGGTAAGAAGGATTTCTTGTTGTGATTTGTTCCAAATATTAGCACGCGTATATGATTGGCAACTATGAATAAACAAGTTAATTGGACTCATAAAGGTTTTATCAAGAATATAGGTCGAAAGAACTCTTATGAGCGAATCGATAAAATCATGTTTCTAAAAAATGGCTTGTAAAAGACTTGGTTTAAAATAAGGGATAAATTCATAGTATAATAACCAAGTTTCAATATTGTTCCACTAAAGTCACTCAAAGTTTGTTTTAGTTACAAAAACCACTCAAGTTTCATTATTGTCTTCCTAAAGTCACTCAAACTTTATTTTCACTACATAAATCACTAGAGTTTACATATTGTTCTAAGATTGTTAAAATTTTGAACATTTATTAATAAAATGAACATAAACTTTTTAATTTGATTATTATTTTGTAGTATATAAAATTAGTTGGGAGAAATTAAATTCACGAGGTGTGGTTATTAATCAAGGTACAAGTGATTAATGCACGTCTAAACACATAACGACACCTCTTAAAGATATTCATTTATTAATTTCTTGATAATATTCATCAAAGTTGAATGATTTATGTAGTGAAAATAAAGTTTGAGTGACTTTAGAGACATAATAATAAAACATGAGTGGTTTTTGTAACAAAAACAAAGTTTGAGTGACTTTAATAGAACAGTTTTGAAACTTGAGTGTTTTTTATAGTTGAAATAAAGTATAAGTGTCTTTAGTGAAACAATCATGAAACTTGATTACTATTTGATGAAATTTTCCCTTATAATAACATTCATAGGTCAAAAGGGTTCATTTAATCTAAACCGGGATATATGCAATTTTATGATACTACCCGTTGACTTGGAATTGTATGCTTTTGATTTGTTTGCTATTGCTTAAGTATCTACCTGATATTCCATAACACTCTATTGATATGAATAATAGTTCCAAACAAGTAGTTTTAGTTATATTGATTTCATTCTCGTTGAATTTGCATCATTATACTTTTCAAGTTACTTGTTTCTCACATGGTAATTTTGGACATGACAACCAATTTACGACTTTCGTGTATTTGATACATATATTCTTCACAACCAAAAATACTCAAATTCTAGTGAACGACCTCGGCTTACTAACCAAAACTAGCCACATACGGAAGGGTCATACTTGCCCGTGTATTCTTAGCTTTATCCGGTAATTCGTGTTATAAATTTAAAACTAGTAGTCGCGAGACACATCAGTAAGTGTACATTGTGTTTCATTTTTTTGCTATTTGACCCATTTGACACTCTCTTATGACCCATTTAACACTCTCTTATGTATTTACTTTTTGCTATTTTTTAGATGATAAAGGAAAGAGAAATGAAAATTTGAATTGTAAGTGTACATTGTGTTTCATTTTTCTATAATTTGACCATTTGACACTCTCTTATGACCCATTTGACACTCTCTTATGTATTGACTTTTTGCTATCTTTGTAGATGATAAAGGAAAGCTAACAGGAATTAAGTGTGTGGATGATCTTTAAAAGAGGATACAAAATGTAGAAGCATTTCTTTACAAGGCAAAAGAATAAATGCTAATGAAAAAAGGTAAAAGTATTTCATCCAAACACCTATTTAAGTGCAAATTAAGATGAACTGAACAACTGTTCCTTAGCAAACTAAGGTTAGGAAAGAATGACTCAATTTTAACACCCCTTTCAGCTTAAGGTCTTTTCATCCATAATGATATTTACTAATCATATCTTATTTGCAAAAGTC
The DNA here is from genome assembly GCA_026074375.1 of Tanacetum coccineum. Taxonomy (NCBI): domain Eukaryota; kingdom Viridiplantae; phylum Streptophyta; class Magnoliopsida; order Asterales; family Asteraceae; genus Tanacetum; species Tanacetum coccineum. The sequence goes on along the minus strand of BQNB010004053.1, from coordinate 77,636 downwards.
TTTAATTTCCTCAGACACAAGCTCTTATAATACTCGTCCAACCACCCACCCCTTTTAGACAAGATCTGATGACACTAATCCAAGCATTGAAAAATTAGAGACAAGCTCTGATGATACTCCTCCAACCACTCACCTCTTTCAGACAAGCTTTGATGATACTCATCCAAGAACTTTGTCATTCGAGACAAGCTCTGATGATACTTGAAAACAACAAAAAGTATTTTAAAAAGTTACCTTAACGTCTACAACTACTTCAAAGTCATAGATATTTTAATGGTATGAGGATTAGAGTTTGGATGACCAAAAGATTGTTTTTAAAGGTAAACCAGGGTTAAGCTCTAAATGTTTTCAAGGTAAAAAATCTTCAAGCTCCAAACTTTCAAAAGCTAAATCAACGTCAAGCTCCAAAAGTCTTCCAGTTAATAAACCACCCAGCTCCAAACATCTTACACCTAAAACTAGTTCAAGTTCTAAACCCTATCAAGCTAAATTGAGGTCCAACTTCAAAGATCTACAAGCTGATGTAGGAGAAAATGTAGGATCCTTTACTCTTCATGTTCCAACTAAAAGGTCACCTCTAATAAGGAATTGCATTTTAGGCCTCTCAACAGTGAGAACTTGGGGTCTAATTCTTAATAAGAAATTTGGAATAAAAAACCCAAAGAAGATGCAGGAGCAAGTGCAGATGTTACCAAGAAAGGGAAACAAAAGATGTTGTAGGACCAGTTTGTGTTTGTGAAGCTTTTATGGAAAACTGTTTATCTTTTGGGTTGTTGAAAAAACTTGTAACTTTAACTTTGTTATGTGGGTCTTGTACATTTAATTGTGTTCTCGATGGGTTGCACCAAAATCTATGCTCTATATGGGTTGTATCCCATCCTTTTGGATCTTTACCTTTGTTCTCCATGGGTAGAATTTAACAGTTGGAATTATGTGACTATTATAAGTGTTTGGTTATGCATTTTGCATATGTGACTATTACAAGTGTTTTAAGACCATGATGTGAGGATGTAGCTGCATTTTAAGTCTAGAACTACCTTCAAGAGGGAAATGTAGTTGTTTGAGAGCTTAAGTAAGTTTGAGGCTTAATGAGTCTGGTTCTTTGTGTTATTCTACAATAGAATACCATAAGAATTGCAGGCCTGCTTTAGGAAATGTAGAGCTTACTTGTGAATTGTGAATTTGGGGTCAAAAAATGGAAGATTGCTCTGAATTTGTGTGTTTGCATGCTCAAAAAATGTAATGTTTGTGTTGCGTGTTTGCTTTTAGATTGTGTTTAACTTAGTTTTTTAAACAATTTACATGTTAGTTGTTGTTTGAAAAGGACCCTGTTTTATTAGAATAAGGCGGGAAGTTTTTTTGTTTAGTGTTAAAAAATAGTCCCTGAGGTTTTTGTGGAAAACTAGAAGGGGAGGGGGTTTGAATAGTTTTGCCGATTAAAATTATCTTTTCAAAAATATAGTTTAAGTTTATGTGAAGTTGATGATATTGATTGATGTATGTGATAAGAAATATTTATAAAGTAGAAGTAAAGTAAAGATAGAATAAGAAAAGATAGAACCACGACACAAGCGTTTATAGTGGTTCGGCTACAAGAACACCTTCCTTGCCCTACTCCACTTCCCGAGTCACCTACTTGAGAGTTCGTAAACACTAGTCACCAATCTCCTTTAACCGGCATAGAAGCCTCACAACGTCGCTTACAACTTTTATCGGTAAAAAGCTAAATACCGAGTTCTAACAAAGGTAGAACCAACCTAATGCAATCAACTTCTTTTTACAAGGATGAAGAATGAATCTATAATGACTAAATGAAGTACACGATATAGCAAGGTGATCTTGATAAGATGACAGAGACTTAGAACAAGATAACTTGAGCTCGATCGTCTCGTATGCAACTTCGGTAATTTCTTATATTAAGAGAATTAGCTACAAATGATATATGAAACTAACTAGATCTGAAAAATGAGAGAGATATCAGATTATAAGAGAGATATGGGAGTGAGAACGAGTGAGTAAAACATGAAAAATGGCTTGCTATTTATAGGCAAAATTTGGCACTATTCACCGGTTCCCATGGTACCTTCCTAGGAGGGTACCGGCCAGTGTAAACACAAAGTACCGGCCTTTTAATATTCACCAATTATAGCGGAACCTTTCCCTAAAGGTATCGGCCAATGTATTTCAAGGATACCGGCAGTCTAACAGTAAATCCGAATTTTAGATTGCCAAATCTCAAATTATTTTGTGTAATCTTGTAGGATTTGCTTAAGATGTGGAGAGATGAAGTTGACACATATGATGTAAAAAATGTAAACAAAATTTACATAATTTAAAAAATAAAAAGTCTAAGTGACTTATGCATTCTATATTAGTAATATGTGTAGTATGAATTTTTTGATGTGATATGTGATTTTAATTTAGGAAGACTATTTGTCTAAAACTTGTGCATTCTAAATTTTTACTTATAATGATTTTATGATTGTTATTGACAGAACATGAGAAGATCGTAAGATAGAAATAAACATTTTTACGGCTTATTTGTATTAACAATCTCCCCCCTTTTTGTTGATGACAAAAACATAAAATTATTGGAAGTGAAAAATAGAATGTGAAGTTTTAGATTGAATTCTTTTACTTTCTTCTCCCCTTTTTTGTCAAAACAAAAAGAGCATCGAAGAAAAACTAACAAAAGTGCAATAATGTAAGCAATATATATGATTGTTGATTTAAAAAGAATCGAATTCAATAGTATAAGTAAACTTCGATCCGAAGATAATCGAATGCAATGATGAGGATTGATTCAGAAAGAATCGAGATGCCATACTCCCCTTTGACGAAGGCTTCCTCTAAGTGAGGGTGTCAAGTAATCCAATGGATGTGATGCTACAAAAGAAAATGTTAGTTGATCAAATAAGTTCTAGCTCCCCCTTGCTTTGAGAGTACCTACAAAACCAAGTGTTAGAATAAAGAGTAAAACAAGCCACTGGGCAGTCGGTTCCGCTGGTTCCTTTTTAGGAAGGTACCGTCCTTCATAAGTGAAGGGTACCAGTTCCTGTGAAGAGAGTCAAAAATAGGAAAACCAAGAACAAGGATAAGTTCTTAAAAACTAAAACTTAAAAAAGTACAATACTATTTTTATTTTCTACGACAAAATATCCTAAGGGAAGTTTTGGTGGGTGAGGGTGGTGAGGCGCTCGAGAATGTGATTGAGGATGAACCTTATTTCATTACGAAGATCATTAATGACACTTGCGTCCTTCGACAATGATCACAAAACATCTCGTGACTTAGCGGAGGAAAATCATTGGTTGACCACATCGGTTGAGAGTGCGGCAGAAGTTGAGGTGGAAATGGTGGAAGAGGAGGTTCCATAATCTCAAAAAGAGGCGGTGGTTGATTTTCCAAATGCTCGATAGAATCGAACGAGGGTTGTGGAGGTGGCAGGTTGGAGGACTGAGGTGGTAGATCTTCGAGTGAGTCGAAGAATGGATGAGGAGATGTGGGAGGTATGGAGAAAATGAGCTTAACATGCTCTAAGTTAATGGCCAATGAAGAGTTTTGCTTGGAAGATTGAGATGGTGCCGGAGGTGGAGAGGTCAACAGCGGTGGAGTTATTTTTGGAGTGTTCAATAAATGACCCGGAGAGAATCCCGGTGGAGCCATAAGGGAAGTTGGTGGTGACTCAATTGGAGTTGAAGGTGGACCCGATTGATAGTCGGTAGGAGGAGAGAAGTGTTGATAAGGTGGAGAAGCGGGTGGAGGATTGACAAAGCAACAAGCGTGGATACTAATTCGGGCGGTCCTTTTGAATGAATTGGTATTCTTCTTATCATTGTTGGATTTTGGCATGGTTAGGATCAATATAAGGCTGGAAATAGGAGATGAAGGAGTGTTTGGACAAGATGACTTAGGGGTGAGAAAATCGGACGGCGGACCGGACAGAACTGAGAAACTGGCCCGAACCGGACTGAACCTATTTCGGTCCGGTCCTCGGTCTGTTATTTTCCTTATTTTTGGTCCTCGGTCCGGTTCGGTCTTACAAAAAAACCAAAAATTATGCCTTATTGGACCGGACCGAACCGAAGACCGAACCGGACCAACCCGGACCCGACTGGACCATTTTGGTCCGGGGTTTTGGCCAAATTCAGTTTTGGTCCGATCCGTTTTTGGTCTGGTTTTCGGACCGTGAACACCCCTAAGATGACTATTTATAGATCTCATGTAGGACATTAAATGCCTTTTCTTCTAAATTGGGCAAAATCCAATGATTAGATTTGGTGTTAAACTTCTAAAAGTCAACCTCTATAGTCTATTAGCAGGAAATAGGTGGAAAATGGAGGGAGATATGGGATTTAAAGTTTAAAATCGTTATGAACAACCCTGTCAACCTCTATAGTCTATTAACAGGAAATAGGTGCAAAATGGAGGGAAAGATGGTATTTAAAGTTTAAAAATAGTTATGAACAACCTTCTGATCACCCGGTTCCATCGATACCCTCACAAAAAGGTATCGTCCTTTGTTAGAGAAGGGTACCAGGGGTCTGTTGGATGAAGAAAAGAAGAAAATTTATAGAAGGTGAAGGCAATGCAAATAGATGTTAGATGTCTTTTTCCAACAAAGTTGATGATCTCAAATTAATATTAGAGATAGTTCTAGTATGTGTTTATATGTAAACAATATGGAGGTGTGGTTATCTCGACTAAAAAAAATAATAATGAGATAACCCGAATTCTTCTTAATTTAATGTTGCTTCGGTTGAATGTACCCGAAAATACATATTAATTATGTATTCCATTTAGCATTCAAGAGACAAATGTCGTGATGCATGAGTAAAAATGTTTTTGCTTTGTATTAATCAATGTAAGAAAAGAATTTTATGCGTGTCCTAGCCGTGAAAAGTATTTTGAAGAGAATTTCTCTTTCAGGTTTTGAATGAAACAAGGAAAATCTTTTGATAATTCAAATGTATACATAATAGTACATAATATGGATACATATAGTAGCATGATAAAAATTCCTGAAAGTTTTATTTTTGAGTGCGAAAATAGAATCCTAAACTCAAATTTAAGAAGAGGAGAAGAGATCCATACCTTTGTTGGTTTCATTATGTAGTTGGTTCCATGAGACCGAGTCCTAGTCTAAGTAGGTTGAAAGGTTCACGTTTGAGTGGTTTGGTGAATATATCAACAATGTTGTCATCGGAGGAAACCTTTTCTATAGAAATGTTCCCTTTTTGAACATTATAGCGGAGGAAGTGATAATGGATTTCTATATGTATGGTACTAGAGTGAAGACCGGGGTTTTTACTTAGGTCGATGGCACCTTTATTGTCACAAAGGACGGGTATGTCATTTAGTTTAATATCATAGTCTACGAGTGCTTGTTTCATCCACAAAGCTTGTTGGCAAGCCTTGCCTGCGGATACGTATTCAGCTTCAGTGTTGGAGATGGCTAAGGCAGTTTGTTTATTGGAGAACCACGATGTGTGGCAACATCCCATGAATGTGCACACACCGCTTATACTTTTGCGATTGACATAATCTCCCGCATGGTTGGAATCGGCGTATACTATGGTTTCTACTCCTGTTCCTTTAGGATACCATAATCCTAAAAATGTCGCTCCCTTAATATATCTAAAAATCCTTTTTACCGCTTCAAGGTGTGAGGTTTTGGGATCTTCTTGAAAATGGGCGCATACACAAATACTAAACATGATGTCCAGCCGAATAGCCGTGAGATAAAGTAAGCTACCAATCATGCCATGGTACTTTGTGTTGTCAACGGATTCCCCGTCCTCGTCCCAGGTGAGTTTGGTTTCGGATGACATTGGTGTTTTGATAGGTTTGGAATCTTCTAGACTGAATTTCTTAAGCATTTCTTTAATGTATTTAGATTGGTTGAGAAAGATGCCATCTTCTAGTTGTTTGATTTGTAAACCAAGGAAAAAAATGAATTCACCCATCATACTCATTTCAAACTCGTCATGCATGATTTTAGAGAAATCATTCCAAAGCTCTTGACAAGTTGATCCGAATATAATGTCGTCCACATATATTTGGACAATAATGATATGTGAGTCTCTTTTCTTGGTAAATAGAGTGTTATCTACCAATCCCATGGTGTACACATGATCTAGGAGAAGGGCCTTAAGTCTATCATACCAAGCTTTGGGTGTTTGTTTAAGACCATAAAGAGCCTTTTTGAGTTTATGTACATTATTAGGTTTTTTGAAATCGACAAAACCGGGAGGCTGAGACACGTATACTTCTTAGTTTATAAAGACGTTTAGAAAAGCACTTTTGACATCCATTTAAAAAAGTTTGAAATCATTTACACAAGCATATGCAATAAGGATTCTTATAGATTCTAATCTTGCTACGGGAGCATATGTCTCATCAAAATCTATACCTTCTTGTTGGTTGTACCCTTGTGCGACAAGCCTAGCTTTATTTCTAAATACTACACCATTTTCATCTTATTTGTTTTTGAAAACGCATTTAGTACCAATTATGGTTTGATTTTCGGGTGGTGGAACAAGACTCCAAACATCATTTGTTTGAATTGGTTCAATTCTTCTTGCATAGCCATAGTCCAACTTTCGTCTTTAATGGCTTCTTTAATGTTTTTAGGTTCTACGAAAGACACAAAGCAAAAGAAGTTACTTTGATTTTGGACTTGAGATCTTAAGGTTCTTTCGTTTAGTTTTCCTATGACCGTTTCTAGGGGATGATCTTTATATTCTTTGATATTGACAATTTCTTTGTTTAATGGTCCATTTTCCTTGTCTTTTATTTCTTGCATTTATTTTTTATGATTTGACTCTTGATTATATCATCTACCAAAGGTGATGATTTAGGAGGAGGACATTCGTCGAATCTTACATTTAAGGATTCTTCAATTCTCATGGTTTCTTTGTTTAGGATAATATGGGCTTTACTATTGGGTGAATAACCTAAAAAGATGCCTTCGGTTGATTTAGGGTCGAATTTTGTGAGGTAATCTTTGGTGTTAAGAATAAAGCATTTGCTACCAAAAACTTTAAAATACTCTAATGAAGGCTTTTTACCTTTGAAAAGCTCGTAAGGAGTTTTTCCAAGGAAAGGCCTAATCAAAATTCTATTTGAAATATAGGTGGAGGTGTCTACGGCATTACACCAAAAATTTTGAGGGATAAATTGTTCTTTAAACATAGTGCGACTTATTTCTTGTAAGGTTCTATTTCTACCCCCATTTGATTGTGGACTACGTGGAGCCGAGAAGTTATGAGTGATACCATTAGCATCACAAAAAGCTCCAAACTGTATTCATTATCAAATTCTCGACCATGATCTGTACGGATTGATACAATGGGACAACCTTTTTGAACTTGAATTTTCTTGCTTAATATGTCAAAATGGTTAAACGCTTCATTTTTGTGTTTCAAAAATCTAGTCCATGTATATCTTGAATAATCATCGACAATGACCAAATTATAGTAGTTACCACCATAACTTTGGACGACCGATGGATCAAACAAGTCCATATGTAAAAGTACTAGACACTTAGCAGTTGAAACTATGTTTTTAGCCTTATGGCTTGCGTGTACTTGTTTTCCTATGTTGCAAGCGTCACAAAAATGATTTTCAAAATTTAGTTTTGGAAAATTTCAAACAAGCTCCTTAGATGATAGCGATTGTATAAGTCGCATATTAGTGTGACCCAATCTTCGATGCCATAAGGTCGATGTATCATCTATCGAGGTTAGACAAAGACTATCTTTAGGAGAATTACCAATTTTCATTACATAAAGACCATTTTTTCCTAATCCCTTTTCCTATGGTAATGCCGTCTTTAAGTATTTCACTACCGGTTTCACTAAAAAGAACTTTACACTTTTTATCACATATTTGACTGATGTGCTGTCGTGTAGGTTGTATTTATTGATTTCCAAGTTTTAAATTTATATTTAGCTGACTTATCCTAAAACAACACTTTAACGGGCAATGTACCCGGTCAAGATGAAGTTTCGTGGTAAGTAGGGTGTCAAACACTAAGAGCGAGAAAGTTAACCTTATATTCTATTAGTATTTTATTCTAATTAATTAGTCTAGTTAATTCTATGTTATTTATAATTAATGTTAAACCTAAGCTAAACCTAGTTCTAATGATAAGGGGGGTTTAGCCTGAGAGACTGGCACATGTTTGGTGGCGACTAAAATCAATTCAATACATAATAATCATGCAAGAAGATAATCAAAAGATAAAATATCGGTCAAGCCAAATGATAAAAAAATGTATTAGCCATTTTAAATCCGATTAAACGCTAGTTTGTTTGTTTAGTGCAATGAGTGCTTATCTCGAGGCGGCATATCATTCTTAAAACTTAGGCGGGACTTCTTCCTAAGACCTAGACACGTTAAATCCTGTCACAATTAACGCATCCGCATAAATCATCCTTTAGTTTAATTATAATCTATCGTAGGGATTAAAGCAATGGTGATCTTGTTAAACCCTAGCCCATCGGGACTTTACCTACTTACTGCTTGATGGCATTGTATATACTGGTAGTCCACTGTCCAAGTCTTTACCAAATGATTAAGAACGTACTCTTCGGGTCAAAAGGCCACCTGCCAGTCCAACTAAGCTCACTAATCTTAAGGCCAAGATAGGAGATTATTTGTGATCCTATTGGTCCAGGTATATAAAACGCGATATGGAGAGCCATCCTAGTATCTAGATCACTTGGTCAGTCTCACTAGACCCAGTTGAATGATAGGTTACATATTCAAGCACATAGACAAGTATGAGGCGATAAACATAATTAAACAATGAATGATAAATTAAGCAATCGAGATTAAACAAACCAAACATCGAATCTTTATTAAAATGGCTAATACCCGAGGGTATTAACCCATAACCATTCTAATAATACAAGTATAATCAAACAACCAAGGTAAACTAATCGAGTTAACGAACGATACCAAAAATCAAATTATTACAAGAGTATAGGAATTACACGATGTCTTCTATGGAATTAGTTTTGATGCTTGACTTTGGCTGCTTTTCGTTTCTTTAGAAAATCGACTTTTATGTTTATGGTATAGAGAATATGATTAAGCACACTGAAAACTCGTTTTTGAGTCTTTTATTTATAGTCTCTGAAAATGAGTAGATACGCCGCATTGAGTGAGGTCAATACGGCATATTGGGGTGAATTCCTTGGAGTGCGCGCTACGTTCACAGTCAATCAATAATAACTGTCTTTAATCACATTTATTGCATTATCTTTTATTGTTTGACCAGCTGATAACATCAAATATTTAATACTTTTTGGTGGCAAAATACCCCCTATACTACCTGTAAATGTTTCACTAACACTCGATATCATTTTGTAGTTTTCAGGTGATATGCAAGAAAGTGATAAGAAACAAGGGAAAAAGGGCCTAAAGTGTAATTTTTTAAAGGATGTTACGGCGTAATACTAAAAATGGTTATACCGTAACATAAATTAAGCAAGTACGAAGATCAAGGACAAGGTTACGGCGTAACACCATATCTAGTTACGCCGTAAACAAGAATTTGGAAGGAAATCTTACCCAAGATAGGGTTACGGCGTAACACCCCTTATGGTTATGCTGTAATCATGAAGATCCACAAATATGGCATGAAGATCACGTACTTATGAACATTATTTGAAGGTTACGGTATACCACCATATCTAGTTACGCCGTAACAACTGCTTAAATATGGAATACCATGTAAGAAGGCTACAGCGTAACACCTTTATTAGTTACACCGTAACAGGTTCGATACCTATAAATAGAGGCCTCATTCAAGCTATTCCGACATCACTTCCTCCACAACCAATTAGAGAGGCGACAAAGGCTTCCAACCTTCGAAGAATTCCACCTGGAGTCCAAGGGAGATCACACTTTACTTACTTTTGTATTTAATCGTTCAAATACGAATCTTGTAAGAATGATGAGCTTTCAATCTATGATTACTTCTATTTCTTGCTGTGTTTCTATTACCATGAGCGGCTAAGCACTTAAAGTGCTGGCCTAGTTATGTAATTACTGTTCTTATGATGTTTGTTTCCTGTTAGATTATGGTTTCATTAGATATTCCTTGACAATCGTGTAACCCTGGGTTTTGGTAGTACGGGTGGTTTAGACCTTGCTTGCCACATTATTAGATTATCTAGTCAATATGGGATCCATCTGGTACTAGGGAGGATCACTAACTCCTTACCTAGTGTAGGAACTAACCGGTCATCGTACTTATCATACTAAAAAAGCACAGGAACTCTTTCAGAGGGGATTAATAATCTGCATAGGTTATTAGATAAGTTTTAGGAATAGTTGGGATTAATCATTGCAACCTGGATAACCTACCTCCCAGACGATTTAGGACTGATTCGAAATCGCAGGAAGTATAAGATAGACTAAATATGCCTATTCAAGTCTATCGACCTTAGAAACCACTAATGAAACCATAGTTTAACATTGCACAGGAAAGCGTTTTCATAACAGTAGTAATGAAGTAACTAGGTTAGCACGTTTTCTCTCTTGATATCTCCAACTCTTTTAATTTCCAGTTATTTATTTTATTATTATTTATTTCAAATCAACTCAAAAACCATTTTCAAATCATGACATTTCAAATTAAAACTAATTACAACTTAGCTCTTGGAACGACCTCGGATTTACCATTCTGTACTACCCACGATTGGGTTCTCTGCCCGTTAGTGCGTTGTCAGGTAGATCGAGTTTTACAAATTTAAAACTTGGTAAAAATATATTTTAAAATAAAATACGCATCAAGTTTTTGGCGCCGTTGTCGGGGAGCTAAAAATTAGTAATAATTTGAATTTTTGTATGTATGTATTTCCTTTTGTAAATATATTCTGCTAGTTTTTCTTGTAAGTTTTCAGATATGGAAGATGATGTAGACATCAGCGTGCTCACCATAGAGCGAAAACCAGGCACCGGGCGTGGTTAAACAAAATCGGAGGCAATGTCAAATTTTGACAAATCAAAGTCAATTCATGCGCGAATTAGGGAAGACACTTTCTTCGGGAATAAAGACGAGGATGCTCACGATCACATTGATCGGCGTCCTCGCATTGTTGCTTATTTAATCTTCCCAGGAGGGTCTCTAAAAGGGACGCAGTCTTTGCTCTTGAGTTTTTCCTTTACTCTACTGGAACCACAAAAAAGGTGGGTGGCACAAACTCGCCTTCCGGGAAATTATCAATACTTGGGATCTCCTCAAAAAGGCCTTTATCCAAAGGTATTGCCCACCTTTCATGACCGCAAAGCAACTTGAAGATATTCACAACTTCTAGCAAGAAGGAGACGAATCATTATATAAGGCTTGAGAGCGGTATAATGACCTGCTATACAAGTGCCCTACTCACGACATCAATAGTCATCAAAAGGTAAATATCTTGTATAAGGGTTTGAGCACTATGAACCGTCAACTGCTTGATTTGTAGGGACCTATCCCCGGGAATGGTGAACGAACCCAAAAATAGGGGGGGCCTCTCTAGGATTCAGACCATGGTTGACATTCTCCATAAATGGCACGACGGAACGACTAAGCAAGGAGTATTTAGAGCCAGTAGTTAGCAACTGATGGTTACTAGCGGCTTTGGTAATAAGCTTGGAAAATACCCAGGGTACGTGACATGAAGGAAAGCTAAGGAAAGTGTTTTTGCAATCCAGGTTGGATTTGCCAAATTTGCGAAGGACATCACCTCGACAAGGATTGTCCCCTCAACGAGGAAGTTAAACAAGTTGAAGAGGTCAGATACGGAGAATTTTGACGAACAACGCCTTTTAAGAACAATAAAGGTAAGTTTGGTGTTTAGGACCATCTGGATACATACACTAAGACTGATAAACGTCCTTTCTCCACCATTATGGCAAAATTAGTGCAAAGCTTTCTTTAGAAGAACTATTGGCTAAGCATCAAGAGGAATCTGCTCAGAGAAGTACTAAATGAAGGTGTGGATTAAAAAGCTTCAAGAGAATGGTGAGATTAATACTAGGAAACAAAGCGCCTCGCTCAAAAATTTAGAACCCAGATCGCAACAATTAACTATGGAAAATTCATTCTGATATTTAAAACCCTTAAATCATCCCAAGAACAATTAAAACAGTTACTACTGATCGGGAAATAGTCTGATTCTCAACAAACTCCATGAGTTGGTATTAGAGATTGTGGATCTCTTCCACTTCCCCGACGTTACTCACGATGCCATTATGCTTAAGGTTTTTCCAATTACACTCAAGGGATGAGCCTTGAGATGGAAAGACAGGCTTCTAGCAGGGTCAATCACTACATTGGATCTCCTTAAAAAGAATTTATTTGGAGATATTGTCACCCTTTCATAACTGCCAAGAAAATAGAAGAAATCTGTAATTTCAAGCAAGAAAGGATGAAACATTATATTATGCTTGGGAAAGATACAATGATCTTCTTTACTAATGTTCGCTGCACGACCTAAACTGTCAACAGAAGGTTCATATCTTCTACACTGGATTAGACATCTCCACTCACAAAATTCTCGACTCTAATGGGTTCATTCCTCTGATGACACCAACACAAGCCCTAGAATCAATACAAGTCATGGCGGACCATTCGCATGACTGGTATGATGAAACAACCACTAGGGAAAGAATCAACGATGTCTTGGACAACGTTGATGCCATTCACGAAAGTTTCAAAGGGGAACATCTAACCAAGGAGTACCCTCTCAAAAAAGAGAACAAGGCAATCAAGCATAGCAGATATATAGAATCCTTGGAAGAAACCATCATCAAATTTTGCGAAGACACAATTAAAAAATAGACCGCGGATGATGAAAAAATGAGGAAGATCCTTAAAAACACGGAATCAAACATAAAGGCACTTAAAACTAGAACAAAGAACCTACAGGAAAAAGCTTATCAATTAACCCATAAAGTCCTCACTAATATAGGAGAAAAGGTCAAGGCAATAACAACAATGGGTAAGGAAAACATGAAGGAACCGGTTCCTCGTGACTTACCACCTACGCCATTTCTAGGACATTTGAAGGAACAAATGGGTAGCCCTTACAGCACTCGTGAAACCGTTCGCATGAATGAAAATCCTAAAGAAATTCATAGCGCGAAAGCTCAGGATGATAAAGGGGACATGGATGTCGGTTGGGACATTACAAGCAAGGATGTAGAAAGGATAAGGCAATCTCTAACACCTACCATACATATTTTACCCAACCTTAAACCAGTATGGAAACCATATATACCACTGAGACCAGTCCATGATAGAGATAAAATTGCAAGGGAAGAGGAACAGATTATGATATTCCTCTAAATGATAGCGTAATGCAACCTTTGACCCCTCGTACGGTTCACATCACACCACCTGACGATGATTATGTAGCACCAGCTACAAACAAGCAATTAAACAAATTCAAGGAGGAATTTTCTAATATTGCAAAGGTTGCCGAAAAAGAATATGATATCCCTGATATGAAGACATATGATTGTGAGACCTTCATTCAGAAATTACTACACCAAGTGAGCCAATCATCAAAGGAAATAAAATCTCAGCAGCAGTATGGTTCTAATTTGTCATTCCCCTACCTAGTAGCAAATTTACACAATCATGGTATTCATTGCTACTCTCACTCGTACTTAATCTCAAGTGAGGGAAGGAACACCTTATTACTTGGAAAATAAGGGTGGAGTCAAGATCATGACTCAAACAAAAACAAGCGCTTTGTGAGAGGCATCCCATGACTATCTTTCATTCTTCATATTAGTTGGTTTGTATGTTTTCAACCTTATTTTGCAGGATCCAGGAGCTAGGAGGCATTTATCGAGAACGGCTTGAATCATAATCATGTGGTAACCTTGTTGAATCTACAACAGTTACGGCGTCACGAATTTAGTTTACGCTGTAACCACTTCAGTTATGACGTAAACCATTTCATGGTTACGCTGTAACACCTTAAAACATAAAAAATTTACCACTTGATTACGACGTAACCACCGGAGTTACACCGTAACCTCCTTCTGAAATCCTAAAAATATAAGTTTTAAACATGTCTAATCCTTGTATATGTGAATGGACTTTGTGGGTATGTTCTCTGGAAGCCCTCACGAGACTAAACTCGTCCACTTGGGCCACCAAGTGGTTTAAAAGGCTTGTTGCATATGCTAAATGCAACCGTGATTCCTACGAAAGTGAGTAAGGTTTGTATTTCTTGTACACTTCATAATTCTTGTAGAACGATTTTATGCTTGGGTTTGTTATTGTGATCACAAGGGATAAAGAGTTTGAGGGAAGACAGAGATAATCTAAAAGATTTCCGCTAAATTTCAACGCAATGCTTAGGGAGTTTCTTGTTGATAACATCAAATAACTCCACTTTATTACATCATTTATCCCATCTATTTTACCCACTTTTATATAATTATTGCATTATTTGGTACTTAATCACTTTAAAGTTGATAAATCCAGTAATTTAGGAGTGTTTTGTGAAGACATGCTAAAAGGCACACAATTTGGAGCTAAAACGAACACATTTGAAGATTTCTAAAAATTCACCAATACGCCGTATCCGACTAAGAAGATACGGTGTATCAGCGCCAAGCTTCACACACTACTACAAAAAAGGCTAAAAACACCCCCCCTCAAAAAGATCGGTTATGTAAAACCCTATCTCTATGACAAAAAATAGTAGGAAAGGAATAAATGGAATTAGGTTTTCTTGAAAAAACCAGCTTTCATAATAGAAATTGTATAAAAATTGGTTTTTGGGGTGCAAACCACTCTTTTTACACAATTAAAGACACTGGTGTATATGTAACAACATGTCTCTATGTGTTTATGTTATGGACACCATTTTTTATAAAACAACTAGTTTTTTACGCAATTAAAGACACTGGTGTGTAGGTAACAACACGTCTCTATTTGTTTATGTTACAGACACCATTTTATATAAAATAACTGGTCTTGTTTTATGTCAATAATATGTTGTGCTAAAATATTCTTAACTTAAAAAAAACAATTAAAAGCAAACTTGACATATGATTAAAATCATAAGGACTAAACAGTATATACTAAGTCAGAATTAGTAGAGTGTTGGTTTCTTATACTTATACATTTGATAGAATGACGGCTGTTAATACACATAATGCTCAAAAATGTTATTTATATTTTTCGACCTCTCAATGTTTTGATAATAACAAAATATGAAAACGTTTACGATAAAATTAAACGTTTATAAATTAACTAATTACATTGAATTCTGCGTTTCAATGAACAATCATTCACTTAAGGTATGGATAAACAAATCACTTAAACAGATTAGTGTGATCAAGAAAATAATTTTTCTTTAAAACTTATTACTTCTAAAAAGTTTTATAAAAAATTATAAAAATCAAATCATTTATGAGCATGTAAAGGAAATGTTTTATTAAAAACATAAAATTTTAATTTCAAATTCCCCCCCCCCCCCAAAACAGAAGGTTCCAGCCCAGATACAACATTCACCACAAAAGGACAAAAAATGGAGCGGAGTCTACTGACGGCCCTCTTATAGGCCGGCGGCCCCCTTATATATAAAGGACCGCCAGGACCGCCAGCAGCAACGACCAGTTTTTGTCCTCTATAAATACTGGGCCACCCTTTTTCAAAACTAGATTTCCTCTTGCCAAAATATTTTTCAAGATCTATTTTCTCTCATACCTCTCTATCTTCTAAATCACATTACTTGATCACTAACATTTCTTGATCTTGTTTCAAGTGATTAATTCATTCTTCCTCCCTTCTTCATCTTCTAATCAGGTGCAAGAGAAGAACATTCGTATTCCTCTACATACGAATTGTTATCAAGTGATCTCCTTCTTTTCTTCCTCAAGATCACAAATCTTTATATTATTAGTCTTGTGTTGTTGTATTAATTGGATCAAGTGTAGATCAAATTGTGTAAATTGTATATTGGTGTGATTTGGATTGTGTGTCAATCCAAGGGTGTGTATCTTGTGAGTGTGTGAAGACTTTGTGTAGTTGTAGATTGGTTCTACCTAAGATTAGGACTCGACATCTAGCTTAGTGTCGGAAAAGAAAGTAAGCGACGTGTAAACGGTTTTCTCTGCCTAAAGGGAGCTTGTTGACATAATGAAATCTCGAGTGGAGTACTCGGGGAGTGAAGTAGGAACGAAGAGATGCTTCGTTGCCGAACCACTATAAATCTCGGTGTCTTGGTTTGATCGTTTCTTTCCTTATCTTTTCAATCATTATTTGCTTAGTTAGATAGTTGTATTGTGTTTCATATTGTTGATTGATTGACATATAACTCGAATCAAGCTATTTTATAACCAAAGTTTTAAAACACTAATTAACCGGTAAAACTATTCAACCCCCCCCCCCTTCTAGTTTCTATAATTGGTATCAGGAGCAAGGTCGCTCAAGATTTTTAAAATATATTGTATTTTAAAGCTTGGATCGATCTATGGATTCCGACAAATATCTAGAAGGGCAATCTATGCAAAGACAACTACTTTTTTAAAGCGATAGTTTTATTTATTGGAAAAATAGATTCGAGACATATGTTAAATCAAAAGATCTAGATCTTTGGCATGTTATTACTAATGGTGATTTTCAACCTATTATTCAAAATCCGGAAACCAAACTTGATGAGGTTGTCCCTTTTGAAAAACAAACTGATGATCTTAAAAGAAGGCTTGCGAAAAATAATGAAGCCAAAATGGTTATTTACAATGCTTTGCCTAGAAAAGAATATGAACGAATTTTCATGTGTAATACGGCAAAAGAAATTTGGAAAACTTTGTTAATCACCCATCAAGGTAATAGCCAAGTCAAAGATAATAAGATCGACCTTTTGGTTCAACAATATGAACAATTCGTCATTTCCGAAGACGAATCTATAGATAGTGCTTTTGCTAGATTTAATACTATTATTACTAGTCTTAAAGCTCTTGATGAAGGTTATTCTAGTAAGAACTACGTAAGAAAGTTTCTTAGGGCTCTACATCCTAAATGGAGAGAAAAGGTCACGGCGATTGAAGAGTCGAAAGACTTAACATCACTATCTCTTGATGAGCTCATTGGAAACCTCAAAGTCCATGAGATGATCATCAAGAAAGATTCTGAAATAGTCAAAGCAAAAGTTGAAAGGAAATCTCTTGCTTTAAAGGCTAAGAAAGAATCTAGTGATGAAGAGTGCTCAACTTCCGGGAGTGAAGATGAAGAGTACGTCATGACGGTAAGAGACTTCAAGAAGTTCTTTAAAAGAAGAGGTAGATTCGTGAGACACCCTCGGAACGACAAAAAGACCTTTCAAATAAGTCGAGACGACAAAAACGACAAAAGTGAAAGGAAGTGTTTTAGATGCGGAGATTCAAATCATCTTATTGGAGAATGTCTAAAGCCACCGAGAGACAAGAACCAAAGAGCATTTGTTGGAAGTTCTTTATGATGAAAAGATCCATGACGAGACATGTCTTGTAGCTCAAGCACCAAGTGAGGTATGTTCCGAATCTTCTTACTTTTGTGATGAAAACTCATCAATTGATGATTTAGCCTTAGACAATGAATATGATAAATTGTGCCAAATGAGTTTAAAGATAATCACTAAGAACAAAAGGTTAAAAGCTATTAGAAATAGTCTAGAAAACGAGCTTAGAGAATTAAAAGATAAATTGTCCACACTCGAGAAAAACAAGGGAGTTGATATTGATTGTGCAAAGTGTCACACACTTAAAATTCAAAATGAAAAGCTCAAAGAAGAATCTACTAGATTAAACAAATTTGAAAAGAGTACACATTGCTTGAATGAAATGTTAAATAATCAAAAACCCTCCGGTGATAAATTAGGTTTAGGGTTTAATTCATTTGAAGCATCATCTAGTGGAACTAAGGAAATAAAATTTGTAAAAGCTCAGAAAAAGACGTCTTCTGATGGAGGTCCCATAAATATAGGCGGCCCTCTTAATATTCAGGCAGCCCCCAAAATATATATGAGACCGCCACCAGCAACGCCTGGTTCTGAGAAAAGTGTGTCTTTTCAAAAATCCATTTTGGGTCCTAGACCAAAACACATAATTGTAAACAATGCCAAAGTTCCCGTTGCTAGTGACAATGAAGTTAAACAATTTTATAAGCCATTGTCAAAACCCGGAGTTGGATTTTCTAAACCAAATTTTAGATCAAAAACTCCACCTCCTAGAAGAGTCAATAATAATTATTCTCGTCCTAAAACACCGCAACCAAAAAGACACGTTGGTCGACAAAACCAACCTCATGGCTTTCCCGTAAGTTGGAACAATTTTCCACGTCAAAGTTACATGTCATGGGAAATGTGTCTTCCATTCTCGCATCCCAACCAATTGCATCAAATGCAAAAGATGTTTGGCACTAACAACTTTGGACCCATGAGATATTGGGGACCAAATGTTTGAGTTACTGTCTTATATAAATAGATATGCCTTTGAGTCGACTTGGAGCCCGGCGAATGGATCAAGGATAGTGGATGCTCCAAACACATGACGGGCAACCGAAAGCTCTTATCCACTTACAAGGCATACAATGGAGGTAACGTCATTTTTGGTAGAAATCTTCGCGGTAACATCATTGACAAATGTACGATTTCTAATGACTCTCAAAATAGATAATGTAGAACATGTTGATAATTTAAGATTTAACTTGCTAAGTATATGACAAATATGTGATAATAAGTGTAGAGTAACTTTTTCTGAACATGATAGTGAAATCACTAAGGACGATAAAGTCATAGGTAGAGGTATTAGGAAGAAAGGCTTGTATGTGATGAAATTATGAAATAAGCCAAAGTATCAAATTTGTCTAGCAACGATTGATGATAATTCCACTTTGTGGCATAGGAGATTAGGTCACGCAAATATGTGTCTCATTCAATCGTTAGCTTCTAAGGAATTAGTTAGGAACCTACCTAAGCTTAAGTTTGATCAACATTTTTGTGATGCTTGAAAATTGGTAAAACAAAGCTCACGCTAGTCACAAAGCTAAGAATGTAGTCTCAATGATAAATGCTAGAGCTTTGCCATTTGTGATCTTTTGGTCAATCCGCCGTACGGAGCTACGGAGGAAATCGTTACACCCTAGTCATAGTAGATGACTACTCTAGGTATACTTAGACTAGATTTCTTAAGAATAAAACTGAAGCTTTCGATCAATTCAAAATATTTAGTAAGAAAATCCAAAATTAATTAGGATGTACATTAGGGTCAATTAAGAACGACCAGGTAAAGACAAACTCCAACACACTTATTAAATATAATTACGATTTGATAATGAAGTGCAATTTGGAGAGTTTTGTAATGCCAATGGTATTACTCACAACTTCTCGGCTCCACGCACTCCTCAATCAAATGGCCTGTGGTAAAAGGAAAAATAAGACACTTCAAGAATATGAGTAGACAATGTGAACGGAGCATCGTTAACACAAAAGTGATTCTTGAAACGGTTTTATCAATGAGGAGGTATACGTAGCACAAACCTCCGGATTCATTGATTTCGAAAAACTGGATCATATTTTAATTAAAGAAAGCTTTAAATGGTCTTTAAACAGAGTACCAAAGCTTGGTATGATAGATTAAAAGCTTTTCTTATTAAACATGAATATAAAATGTCAATGGTAGATAACACTCTTTTTACTTAGAAGAAAGGTTCAAATCTCATCATTGTTCAAATATATATCGATGACATTATATTCGGTTCGACTTGTCAAGACATGTGTGATGAATTTGCCAAAAACATGCATGACGAGTTCGAGATGAGCATGATGGGTGAACTTAACTTCTTCCTTGGATTGCAAATTAAACAAATGGAAGACGGTATATTCTTTAATCAATCTAAGTAGATTAAAGAAATGCTTAAGAAATTTGGTCTAGAAGACTCTAAACTAATGAAAACCCCCATGTCCTCCGATACTAAACACACGAAAGACGAAGAGTGTGAGTGGGTAGATAGTACCATATATCGAGGCATGATAGGTAGTCTATTATATCTAACAGCAAGTAGGCCCGATATCATGTTTAGTGTCTGCCTTTATGCCCGCTTCCAAGAGGATCCTAAAACCTCTCACCTTGAAGCGGTTAAGCGTATCTTCCGATACATTAAAGGCACTACGCACTTAGGATTATGGTATCCTAAGGGGACCGGCATAGAAACCATAGTATATGCCGACTCTGATCATGTAGACCGAAAGAGCACTAGCGGTATTTGTACATTCGTGGGATGTTATTTGACATCTTGGTTCTCGAAGAAACAAACCGCTCTTGCTAAATACACTACCGAAGCCAAATACGTAAGCGCCGGAAAGGCATGTCAACAAGCACTATGGATGAAACAAGCTCTCATCGACTACGACGTACGACTCGACAACGTTCCCATCATGCGCGATAACAAAGGCGCGATTGACCTTAGCAAAATCCCGGTGCAACATTCTCGTACCAAACACATCAAAATACGTCACCACTTTCTTCGTGATAATGTCCAGAAAGGACATATCTCAATTGAAAAAGTGCTATCCGCCAACAACATCACCGATATTCTTACTAAACCCCTTAAACGTGAATCGTTTAACTATCTACGTCTCGGTTTAGGAATGATGGAACACATTCCATAAATCATATTAGTCCGCTTCTATTTCTTAGGTCTCAATTCTAGTCCGTGTTTCATTCCGTGTCGTAACAACTTAAATGCTTCATCCGAATTACTTTAAGCATTTTAATTCGCGAAATGCAAATTAAAACGTCACTCCTCTTCGCAAAATTTTCATCAAAATTAAGTTCTAAATCATTGTCTGAGGGCGGCCCCCATATAGGCGCCCCCCCAATATATTTGGGACCACCAGGTAAATACGAGACCGCCATCAGCAAGACACAAAACGGGATACTTAACCAAAAAAATTCAAAACTGAAAAACAAACTCCCCCTTACCTGCTGCCATGGACGAACTCGAACCAAAACTCAAAATCAACAATTAAAACTTCAATTGAAGATCAAATCAACACTAACAATCATTCCTAATATCACAAAGATCATCAATTGTAAGTCATTTTATCTATTTTCTTTCAATTTGAGTCTAGGGTTCATGATGAACACCAAAAATCAAAATTGGGGATTTTTGATTTTTCTTTCAATTTTGTGTAATTAAGAGTACTAGGATACAATGTTATAACTAATATGCTTCCGTAGATTTCGGATTTGCAATTACATTTAGTTAACTTGTTGGAAAAATTGATTTCGACATTCAAGGGATGTCATTATTTAAAAGAGATTGATAGAATCAAGACTTCACTTAGGATGATGCAAGCTCGCTTCTTTCATTGCAGAGTTGAAGTGTAGTAAAAGTCTCGTCTAGAAGTCCACCTTTTTGATTCGACAAAAGGGGGAGAAGAAGTGTAAACAAGTAACTTATACATTTTACTATGAGTTATAGTTTATATATTTTGTCATCATCAAAAAGGGGGAGATTGTTGGTAGAAATATTACGATATTTAATCTATACATTCTCTTCATATTTTGGTGATGACAAACATGTAACTTATAACACATAACGTAAAGTGCTTAAGTTACTCGTAATCACAAATCATCAATTCATACGTCAACATCTTTTGACGTCTCAAGTTTTCTTCAACAACAAATTTAAGTTCGCACCCGACGTAAATCACTAAAGGTGTGAATAAACAAACTTTAATTTGTTGAATGATCAAAGAAATTTTTTATTTTCCAAACCTTACATTTTTTTAAAAAATGAGACAAACACTTTTAAAACATATACAAAACATTTTTGTATTTATAAGAAATGTTTTATTAAAAATAAATATTTTGAATTCAAATTTTCTACCCAAAAACGACTAGAAAGTTTCAGAAAAATCTTCCCCACAAAAAGACAAAAAATGGAGCGTCTGAAAAATGGGCGGCCCCCTTAATTAATTAAGGGGACCGGCCATAATTAAGGGGACCGCCCTTGTATAATTAGGGGGGCCCCCCAAATACAAATTAATATTTTTCCCTATAAATAGTGGATTGTTTCCACAGATTTTCTCACCTCTTTGCACATAGTTTTTCTCAGATCTAAATATACATCTCACACATATTCTAAAAACCCTTTGATCATGTAATCATAAGCATTTGTTTCCAAGTGATTCAAGCTTATTCCTCCAAGTGCAAGAGAAGAACTCTCGTTATCATCAAGATACAAAGTTATGTAGTTTAGTTAGTGCATTCGTGACATGTCTTACATTCACAATGTATAGATCGAGTCTATGTATTCCAAACTTGTGTAATAGTAGAACTATGGTGTCTGGTCGTGTATAGTTGTTAGATCGTGGTGATCATAGGAAGTATAGTTAGATCGGGGTGATCTTAGTAAGTAGTGTTAGATTGGTGTGATCGTAGTAGTGTCTAGGTGAAGTAAAGTTGTAAATCGTAGTGAAGAAGTTGTGAATCGTAGTGAAGAAGTAGTGAAGTGAAGTGAAGTCGTGAAGTGAAGTGAAGTTGTGTGGTGAAGAGAAGTTGTGAATTGTTGTGAAGTAGTGTGGTTAGTTGTGATAGATTGGTTCTAGCTAGGATTAGAACTCGACATTTGGCTTAGTGTCGGAAATCAATGTAAGCTTAATTGTGTTCGATGTTCTCCGCCTAAAGGGAGCTTGTTCACTAGTGAAGTAACTCTCGAGTTGGGTACTCGGGGAGTAGAGTAGAGCGAAAAGGTGCTTCGTGACCGAACCACTATAAATCATCGCGTCCGGTTTGCATTTCCTTTTACCTTTCGCTTTACATTTTTATTTACACTATCGCTTTACATTTATACTTGCATCATATCTATATGTGTGTGAATGGTTGCTTATATTGTTTGGATGATAATTGTGCCATAGATATAAGTTAATATTATGATTATGCTATAGTGAATATAAATGTTGTATACACACTTTTCACATTGCGTCTAACTTGATCGGCAATTTGATACGAAACATTTTAGAATTTTAAATGGAAACGTATTCACACCCCTCTATGATTTCCATAGTTTTAAAGACGGTTTCTTTGACTCTTCAATGCTATTATGTATTAGTTTCCTCCTAGTACTAACAAAATCTGATCTAGAAGACAAAGGTGGACTAAAAACACGTTCTGTCCCTTTTTGGTCATCTTTGCGACTCACGGATCCAGGTACGGTGGATCTGTGTCCTTTAATGGTGGATTCGTCCTTCACTTTTTCAACGGACGATCCAACAAAATTCATGGTTTTAGTTCCGCTTGTTGACGCTTTACCGCTATCAAATCCTAGACCTATTTTGCAACTAGGTGACTTTTGATTGTTTAACATTTCTCTTAGTGAATTAGCAGTTTTATCAAATTTAACAAATTTAACTTGAGTTTCTTTAAGTTTGGCGTTTTCCAATTTAAGTTCATCACACGACTTACACGCCATTTCAATTTCTTTGCTTCTCTCAAGTTTCTTAATTTTCTCGTTTAATTCTAAAATTTCTTTTTCTAAAAGATCTTTTTTAGTTTTTAAAATTTTATTCTTGTTAATGATTTTTAAGCTAGTTTCGCATAAGCTATCGTATTCAATTTTCATATTATCATTATAACACCTCGTATTTTAGGTCATTGTATGACATTATGAAATTCATAATTTATTGTTAGGGTTTTACGCGTTTGCTCTTAAACCGTAAACGTTAAGTTAAATCGCGTAAACTGAAAATGATCATACAATGTAAACGGGCATTAAACGATTAAATGTTTGCATCAAGCAAGTGTTATATGATTATTATGAGGATAATTAATAACTTTGTTCATCTTATTTTTATCGGCTACGTAAAATGCTTACGTTTCATAATAAAATACGTTTAGGCATACCCGGAAGTTCAAAAACCTAACTACGCCTAAACAAATACCCACGATTATACCCAATACTCAAAATAATAAATATAACATCACTTATATACATAATATGCCGAAAAATTAGAGATGAGAACAAGAGTCATCCAATTTGCTAAGAATATATAGGATATTTTAAAGGATAGTACTCTTACACCTTTTACCAACTTGTCATGTTAACTTAACCTAGGGTTAGAAAGTAACCATGGTTAAGTTAGCAAGATATTTATACTATAAATAGGCATGCATGCATGAGTAAGTTGCATACTCTTTATACTTAACACAAAAATTTCCATTTCTTTTCTCTCTTATTCCCTCAAAAACCCACGGCAAAAATAAGCCTCCAAACAAATAATCCATACTTTTGTTTTCTGTTATTGATTATACAACCCTTTACACAACATACTTAAGGTATTCTAAGGTGTTTGCAAGCTTTGGTTCATCATTTGCAAGTAATAAGAAGAAAAATGAAAGATTAGGGTTTTGGTAACCTAATCTAGGGTTATAAGCTTGGAAGCTTTGTTTTTGAATCTAAACACGGGTTTAGAACTTATTTCACATGATCTTACGCATCATTAATTAAGGTTTTCTTAAATCCTTTATACTTTTATTTCTTATGATTTTATGTATTACATGTTAAATATAGCCATAATCACCACTAATGACTTTTGAATATGTAAAATGAGTTTTTAATCTGAGTTCATCAAATTTATACACATAATCTTATGTCATATTGATCCTATATATCATGGAAAGTTAAAAATAAAAGTATGTTAACCTATGGATAAGTATAAACCATGGTTTATGTTAAATTAGGGTTTTATAATGTTTTCTTATACTTACATGGAAAAATTATTGAAAGTAAAGGGTTAAACTTGTTACACTGATTTTCCAAGCAACTAGGGATGTGATTGAACTCTTATTATAATGTTACCACAAGTGTCAAGATGTGTTTTTAAGAGTTTCTTTCTTTATAGGTAAACTACTAAGTTAATAATACATAAAAACAAGGGTTTTCATAAAGTTAAACACCATGAATACTAAGGGGCTGTCCCAAATACGTAATTTTGGCAGTAGGTTATGATGTTTTATAAAATAAAAACGCCCTCGTTGACGGATTCCATAAAAGATAAGAAACTCGAAAAACTGATCTATAACCAAGAAAAGGATACTTTTAAATAAACGAGTTTTACGACTATAAATACTTTTATAAAACTTTTTTATAAAAAAGTTACTATTCATTACTCAAACTTTTATTTTAAAACATTAAAATATGATATAACTTTTGAGTACGGATATACACGCCAAGAATCGTTCAAACGGAATCTATAAGAGTAAATATTACGACATTTCGATAATTAAGTTTATAAAAGTAATTTTATAAACTTTGAACAGTAAAAATCACTATTCATCAGTGGATTATCTTTATAAAATATAATACACTCTTTTAATAACAAAACGCTACTAGGAAGGTATCACTGAAATCGGGATAAAGAACGAATAAGTTATTACGATTTACAAGTTTACGCTAAGTAAACCTAAAACGGACAAACGAGCTGTTATGAACAGTAATTTTACTATCATCACAGAATCTTAAAACTTAAATTATGTAATATTTTAGATCGCTCGTCTTACTACGAAGACGTGGACGTAAGAAACGCGAGCAACGGGCTTAAAACGACCAAATTAGGTCATTTTTACGAAAAGTATATTTATAAACGTTTTCACTTTATAAATATTATTTTACTAAAACGATTAGTCGGTGATTATGCTATATAGAATATTGAGTGGTTATCAAAGTGCTATATTACTAGGGAGTTTCATAATGAGGCCTCTTCGGATGGCGTATCGATGAGTTGTTGGATTTACGATTTAAAGTGTCCTAAACTCCTCGTACGTCATGTCATGACCTCTTTAATTATGATAGCCCGAACGATAGTACGATGTATTCAAAATATAAGATTTTATTCAATGTTGTTAATACTATAAGAATTGCTGTGTACTTTATACGGCCTTATTTAAAAATAAGGGCTTGCATTATCGTCTTGCGTGACGTTTTATCTGTGTTATTTTGAGCTATCTGTACTCAAGGTGAGTTCATAGCCCCACTTTTACAGTTTTACTGATTTGATATTATTTGGGGTGGAAACATGCTTGTTTTATAAATTGGACGCAAGTGTTGTATAGTATTATATTGATTATGTGTTTGCTAATTTGCGATAACCCTCGAGCCCATTATTCATGAACTGTTAATTGATTAGATGAGTTGTTTTATGAATTACATTATGTGAGCGCGTATGATATAATAGATCTATTGGGATTAACCTCCCTGTTTGGGTGATTAGCTATCACTGGGACGAACGTTGACCATGTCGGACTTGGATGTTGCGGGTTTACACATTGTAACGGGCAAATAATGCTTATAATAGCAAATATAGGTTGGCTTCGGTTTATGAGCTTAGAGCAACAATAATATGGTTTTGTGATTTGCTGGATCTTTTGTCACACATCACGGGAAAATCATTTGCGGTCCTGCATATTTAAATACATAAACTTATGAATTCACCAACAATATTGTTGAGTTTTAAGCAATGTTTTCAGGAGGTCATTAGGCACGAAGATGCCAAGATGATTGGATTGTGTTTTGGATTGCCAACCCAAAACAAAAAGAAAATTTAAAAGATTAGGTGCATCATGTTTTGGGGTAATCTATGTCGTCTTTTTTAAATATTAAATAAAGAACATAAGTAAAGCTCTAAATTCTTTTAACATGTCTTTATTTAAATACAATGTATCAGTTTAAACGACTTTTGTGTGTGGGTGGGGATTATATATATCCTTGTGCTGTTGATCTCAAAGGACATGCCCCGGATCCTTATTCCGCCTACGACCCATTGTGTGGGTGTTACAGTTGTTATCAGAGCCAGGTTATAGGAGACCAGGTCAAAAATGTTTTTGCTGGACTATAACCATTTTCTAAACATTGCATACATACAAAAGGAGAGTTTTTACGGGGTATTTCATTTATAAATTTTTGCCCCATTTAGTCGGTTAGGCTTAATTATACATGCATAATTGATATCATGCTTATAATATATTACGTACATATAAGGTTATAGTCTTATATTAATATACTTATATAAGCTAAATTTTGATTTCAGATACTATCATGTCAGATTCTGAGCACTCTGCGGTTACATACACATCAGTATCTCGAGGACGATTTATACATGGGGTCACCAGGAGTCGCAGGTGACATGTTTATGTGGTTCCACCATCGCCGTGTCTTACGCATAATGTGCCCACTCTGAGGGGACCACATCTCCAAATTACGTGCCTAGCCCTGAGGAGCCAGAGCAGGCACCACCTTCAGCAATCTATGTACCATTTATTTTGGAGCCTGTTTACCCAGAGTTCTTACCAGTGGAAGATGAGGTATTCCCGGCTGAGGAGCAGCCACTGCCTGCTGCTGACTCAGCTACTTATCAATCACCTGGGTTAGTCAGTGTCGACCCATAAGGAGGGACCTAGAGGAGGATGACGAGGTGGATCCGGAGGAGGATCCAGCCGACTATACTGATGACTGAGAGATGATGATGATACTGAGGATGAGAACTTAGCTCTGCTGAGACCTGCAGCTGTTGCTTATTCAGCTGACCAAGACCCATACATTGCTTATCGTGTCACGGCTAGGATGTCCATCCGAACTCATGCGCCGACACCATTCCTCTCCGAGGAGGTTGCTGAGAGATTGTTAGCCCTACCTACTCCACCACCATCACCTCTCTCTCCATACTCATCACCACTTCCTCAGATACCCTCTCCGCCATTCACTATATCTACACACCACACACTATTAAATCCCTACTTATGCTGGGATCTCTGGAGATCTCGAGCTGGATTGGGATTAGTCAAGAGATGCACTCACCTGTATCATGAGTCAAATGAGATACCGAGATTGTGGTTACCGCTTCGTAAGAGGCTGTGTCGTACTACTCATGGGTCCTGGATGCGAGGTCGGGGAGAGTTCGGCAGCTGGTGCTGCTCGGCAGTTTGGACCTACCACAGCTGATGCAGACCTTTTATGATTTACTGATTTGTTAAAGGCCGCTCCAGGACGAGGATGTCTGAGAGTTAGGCTATGGTATTAGGGATACATGGGATGATCTTGTTGGAGCCATCCAGGAGATAGCACCGACCACCTAGAGGGGTGTAAACCAGATGAGTTATGAGTTGTCTTTCTACTGTTGACCAAGAGGATGAGATTCATATATTCTCAAGCTAGATGATGCTTGATATCGACCTAGCTCTACTTAGAGCCACGAGTCAACAGGATGTACAGTGAAGGCCCTTCCACGAGCACTGCCCTTTGATAAAGAGGAGGGCAGATTATCGGTGCCGCTTGGGCACGGTCGATGGATGCCTGTGATCAGGTACATTCTGAGGGCATGTCACTGCGGACTACGGTCAAGGCTCAGCAGTCTGAGATCAGTGAGTTGCGGGCAGCAGACCAGAGGAGACAGACAGTGATTTCAGAGCTGCTGAAAACAGACTATCGGAGGCAGAGGCAGTTAGCAGAGACCCTAAAGATAGTGAAGAGCCTCAAGGCTCAGATGACCGCTACAAGAGACAGCAGGGACCGGCTAAGGATCATGCAAAGCCAGGAGCTACCAAGAGGAGGCCGGTAGCAGATTCTTAGACGGTGTTATGGCTGTAAGCTACTGTACAGTCAGTTAAGTATTATGGTTTTCCCAGCTAGCTAGACTGTATAGATCTTTTGTTTCTTGTTAGCTACTCTG
Source organism: Tanacetum coccineum (assembly GCA_026074375.1). NCBI lineage: Eukaryota > Viridiplantae > Streptophyta > Magnoliopsida > Asterales > Asteraceae > Tanacetum > Tanacetum coccineum. Next base: position 48,909 of record BQNB010004053.1, on the reverse strand, counting down.
TATACGATTTTTTTACGCTACTTGTTTAGATCTTTTGTTGTTGTATCGGCTACTTAGTACAGACTACTAAGTATTACGAGTATATTCGGGCTAGTTTGCTTTAGGTTATTTAGTCTTGTAAACTAGTGTTGTGATCGTTTGTATTTAAACCAATCATGTATTATTTTCCAGTTATATATGAAAGGTTGGATTTGTTTTTATCTGAATTCGAATTTATTGTGATTGATGTCGATTTGTTAATTTTCAATATGTGGTGTATTCACCATTTGTTGTGATCTTGTTTTCATTCGTTATGTATAATCGGGTTATGGGTAAGATTTGAAATTCTAAATGGTGTTTTTGTTCTTGTGATTAAGAGAAATGGCACAAGCGGAAGGGCCTCACAAAGCACCACGAGGGCAAGGCCAGTCACCGGGACTCCCCCACCAGTCACCACAACTCCCCCACCGGTCACAGACCCTACTACCACCACTTTGGTCACCAATGCCCAACTGCAGGCCATGATCGACGAGGGTGTCACTGCTGTGTTGGCAGCACGTGCTACGACCCGAAATGGCGATGATAGCCATACCTCGGGAACTGGTCAAGAAAGGATATGAACGCACCGTTCGGGAGTGCACCTATCAAGACTTCATGAAATGTCAACCCTTATTCTTCAAGGGTACAGAAGGATGGGTCAGCTTGATCCAGTGCGTATGAGAGGCTGGAAACCGTGTTCGCATAAGTAACGCACTGTGGAAAATCAAGTGGAGTTTGCCACTTGTACTCTTATTGGGAACTGCTTCTACATGGATGGAAACTCAATGCTAGGACAGTGACTAATGAGGTCGCATATGCAATGACGTGGTCTGACTTGAAGAAGAAGATGACAACTAAATATTGTCCGAGGAATGAAATCAAGAAGATTGAGGTAGAGTTGTGGAACCTAAAGTACAAGGCACCGATGTGGTAGCCTACAACAACGTATTTCAGGAGTAGCATTGCTGTAGTGGACAGGATGTTCCCTGAAGAGACTGACAAAATTGAAAGATATGTCGGTGGGATGCCCGACTCAATTTATTCAAGTGTTGTGGCATCGAAGCCAAAGACCATGCAGGAGGCTATTGAGATGGCAACTGACTTGATGGATAGGAGGATTAACACTTTGGCTGAGAGACAGACAGAAAACAAGAGGAAGTTTGAAGACGCTCCTCGAAATAACCAAACCCAACAACCAAACAAAAGGCAGAACACAGGCAGGGCCTATGCTGCCGGGAACGGTGACGGGAGACCGTATGAGGGGGCTAAACCGCGATGTCCCAAGTGTAACTTCAACCATTACGGTCCTTGTACACCACCATGCACTAACCTCACAGAAGCCTGGCACGGCCAAGGACTGTAGGAGCCGGCCCGCGACTGCAAACAACAACAACCGCAATAACAATAACAACAACAACCGCAACAACAACAACAACAACAACAACAACCGTAACAACAACAACCAAAGAGCCCAAGGGGCAAATACCAATGCCATCGTTTGCTTTGAGTGTGGGGCTCCAGGCCACTACAGGAGCAACTGCCCCCAGTGGAAGAACAAGAATCAGGGAAATGGTAACGGTGTAGCCAGGGCTTATGCAGTGGGAGTTGCAGGGCAAAACCCAGACCAAACGTTGTGACGGGTCGTTTTCCTAAACAAAACCGTTGTGCTTCCATTTTATTTGATACTGGTGCAGATAGAAGTTCGTGTCTATCAATTTAGTGCTTTGATTAATATAGCCCCCACTTAACTTAGATCATGGGTTATAAAGTTGAATTAGTGTTGATGTTTGAGTATTATGGGTAAATACGGTATTACTGAGGTGAACGTTAAATTTTCTGAACCATCCGTTTCATGTTGACTAATGCATGTTGAAATGGGTATTATGACGTCCTAATTGGCATGGACTGGTTGCCGAAAAATCCAAGCCGTTATTGACTGTGCTAGAAAAATCGTTCGTATTCCCTTTTGGGAGACGGAAATCTTAATTTTTCATGGAGACGAATAGTAAAAAAATGCGGGACTCGATTAAACTCATCTCGTGCTCCCAAGGCCAAAGAATGTATTGCTTCAAGGATGTCACCTCTTTTTGGCCATTTTACCATCAAGGAGGCTGGTAGGACAAGTGAAGAAGAAGCAACTTCATGTGTGTAACGATCGTCAAATAATTTTCCCGAAGTATTTCCCGAGGACTTGCCAGGTCTTTCCCCTACCAGACAAGTGGAATTTCACATCGATCTTGTTCCTGGTGCTGCACCTGTAGACGGGCACCTTATCGATTGGCCCATCAGAAATGAAAGAATTGGCGGATCAACTACAAGAGCTTTCCGACAAAGGCTTTATAAGACCTAGTTCGTCACCATGGGAGCTCAGTTCTATTCGTCCAAGAAGAAAGATGGACGTTACGATGTGCATAGTTATGGGAACTAAAACAAACTAAAGGTGAAGAACCGTATTATCCGTCTACCAAGAATTGACGACTTTATTTGACCAACTTTCAAGGGTCGAGTGTATACTCAAAATGGACCTAAGGTCAGGTATTACCAATTGAAGGTTCAGAAGAAGACGTCTCAAAGAATGCCTTCAGAACCCAAAGACTGCTTCAGAAATATCCAGTCATGCGTTTGGTTTGACCAACTGCACCTGCTGTGTTTATGGACCTCATGAAACCGGCTAGGTGCAACCTTATCTGGACAAATTCGTAATTGTCTTTATTGACGATATTTTGACTATTCCAAAGAGTAAGCAGAGAACGCAGTGCATCTGAAGATAATATTGGAGATGTGAAGAAAGATGAGTTGTATGCAAAATTTTCCAAATGTGGTGAATTTTGGATTCCAAGGTACGTCCTAGGTCACGTGATTGAAATAAGGCATTCATGTAGATCCGCAGCCAAGATCGACTCGTTAAGTATTGGGCATCTCCTAAGGACACAACGGAGATTTCGTCAGCTTTTTTGGTCTTACTGGGTAATATCGGCGATTTTCATTGAAGGGTTTTCAAAGATCGACCAAAACCTATGACACATGCCTCACTCAAAGAAGGTCAAAGGTTTGAGTGGGTGACAAACAGGGATAGCAGTGTTCCCGTTATTGAAGCAGATGTTGTGTAGCAGCAACCAATTATGGCTTTACCCGAAGGAAGTGAAGATTTCTTTCGTTATACTGCAGGATGCTTCAAAGAAGGGTTTGGGCGCTGTGTTGATGCAAAGAGAAAAGGTGATTTCTTATGCATCACGCCAGTTAAAGATCCATGAGAAGAACTATACTACTCATGATCTGGAACTTGGAGCAGTAGTGTTCGCTCTGAAGATTTGGAGGCACTATCTGTATGGTACCAAGTGTACGGTGTTCACTGATCATAAGAGTTTACAACATATTCTTAATCAGAAGGAATTGAACATGAGACAACGCCGATGGTTAGAGTTGCTTAGTGATTACGATTGTGATATTCGTTATCACCAGGGAGGCAAATGTCGTTGATGATGCTCTGAGCAGGACAGAACGGGAACAACGTTAAGAGTTCGGCTTTAGTCATGGACCTATTTAGGGCTTGGATTTTACTAAGCAAATCTGAAGGCTCAGACTGAAGCACGGAAACCAGAAAATCATCAGAATGAGTGAGGATGTTGGAGTATGCTGATTGAAAATGCTAAATATCCAGAGCAATTAGGAACAGGAAAAGTTGGAACTCGTACGGATGGAACCTATTGCCTCAATGGCAGGAGTTTGGTGTTACCTTGTTATGGCGATCTTGCGGACTGTGATCATGCCACGAGTCCACTCAAAATCGAAGTATTCTATCCATCCAGGTTCCGAGAATTGTACAAGACGTTAAAGAAGCTATATTGGGTGGCCCTAATATGAAAGCTGATATCGCCACCTATGTTAGCAAGTGCTTGGGACCTGGGCTAAGCGTCAAGGTTTTCTGAAACATCAGAGAACAATCAGGTTTGTTGGTTATAACCCGAAAATACCGCAATGGATGTGGGACAATATCACGATGGATTTTGTCACATAACTTCCTAAGTCATCACAGGGTATTGACTAATTGGGGTAATCGTTGACAGTCTTTACGAAGTCCGCAATCTTTATACCCATGAAAGAAACTGACCCTCTGGAGAAACTAGCGAGAATGTACCTAAAGGAAGTAGTAACAAGGCATGGAATACCGGTCTCGATTATTTGTGATCGTGACCCTAGGTTCGCATCAAATTTCTGGAGGTCACTTCAGAAAGCTTTGGGTACAAGTTTAGATATGAGTACGGCATATCATCCGCAAACTGACGGACAAAGCGAGAGAACCATTCAAACTCTCGAAGATATGCTTAGAGCTTGTGTGATCGACTTTGGAAATGGTTGGGTTAAACATTTGCCATTGGTCGAGTTTTCATACAATAACAGTTATCATGCTAGCATTAAGGCTGCACCCTTTGAGGCACTTTACGGTAGAAAATGTCGTTCGCCTGTTTGTTGGGCTGAGGTTGGAGAAGTTCAACTCACCGGTCCAGAGATAGTACAAGAGACGACTGAGAAAATCATTCAAGTTAAGCAAAGGATGCAAGCCGCTCGTGATAGGCAAAAGAGCTACGCTGATTTGAAGCGTAAGCCGATGGAGTTTGAGGTTGGAGATAAAGTGATGCTTAAAGTTTCGCCTTGGAAAGGGGTAGTACGTTTTGGCAAACGAGGGAAATTAAATCCCAGGTTTGTTGGACCTTTCAAGGTAATAAAAAGGGTTGGAGACGTTGCATACAAGCTCGAGCTTCCTGAGGAGCTGAGCAGAGTTCATAATACATTTCACGTGTCCAACTTAAAGAAGTGTCATGCCGACGAACCCTTAGCCGTTCCGTTGGATGGACTTCATTTTGATGACAAGCTTCAGTTTGTCGAGGAACCTATAGAGATCACAGATCGTGAAGTTAAACGGTTGAAGCGAAGCCGTATCCCATTAGTCAAGGTTCGATGGAACTCCAAGAGAGGTCCAGAGTTTACATGGGAACGCGAAGATCAATTCCGGAAGAAATACCCACATCTGTTCTCAAAGACCGGGCCGTCGTCAAGTGCTGCGTCTTAAGCCTTGAGGACAAGGCTCAGCTAACCGGGGGAGACTATAACACCTCGTGTTTTAGGTCATTGTATGACATTATGTAATTCACAATTTATTTTTAGGGTTTTACGCGTTTACTCTTAAACCGTAAACGTTAAGTTAAATCGCGTAAACTAAAAATGATCATTCAATGTAAACGGGCATTAAACGATTAAATGTTTACATCAAGCAAGTGTTATATGATTATTATAAGGATAATTAATAACTTTGTTCATCTTATTTTTATTGGCTACGTAAAATGCTTACGTTTCGCGATAAAACGCGTTTCGGCATTCCCGGAAGCACCAAAACCTAACTACGCTTAAACGAATACCCACGATTATACCCAATACCCAAATTAATCAAAATAACATCACATATAAGTATATGTGCCGAAATTTTGATGATAGGACCAAGAATTAGCAACTTGTCCATAATATCTAGATATTAAGAAAGATCTAGGGAACCATCTCTTACACCATGAACCACTTGGCAATTTAACCTTGTGCAAGGGTTAGAAAGTAACCATGGTTAGGTTAGTTAGATATTTTGACTATATATAGCATGCATGCACTCTTCCTTTCTTAAACACTTAACATAAATCACCAAAACTCTTTCTTTGTCTCTCTTATAGCTCACGGCCAAAATAAGCCATCTAAGCAAACCATACAAAATTTTTATACAATCCATACAACCCTTTACACATCAATCCTAAGGCATACTAAGGTGTTTGCAAGCATTGGTTCATCATTTGCAAGGATTAAGGAAGAAAAGGGAAGATTAGGGTTTCAAACCTAATCTAGGGTTTATAAGCTTGTAAGCTTTGGTTTTGAGTCTAAACACGGGTTTAGCACTTATTTCTCATCTCATACATTATCACTAAGGTCTTCCTAATTCCTTTATACTTTTATTTCTTATGATTTTATGTGTTATATGTTAAATATGGCTATAATCACCACTAAGGACTTTTAAATATGTAAAATGAGTTCTTACTTATGTTTATGATTTTATGCACTTATTCTTATGTCATATGGTTATATATATCATGGAAAAGTGAATATAAAAGTATGTTAACATATGGTTTAAGTATAAACATGTTTAGGTTAAAATTAGGGTTTTATAAGATTACTAAATCTTCACATATGAAAGTAATGAAATAAATTGTTAAAACTTGTTACAATGACTTTACAAGGACTATGGATGAACTTGGACATTATTATAAGTACCACATATGTAAAATATGGTTATAAGAGTTTTTATAGTAAACTACTAAATTAATTAATACATAAAACAAGGTTTTTATAAAGATATACACATTTATAAATAGGGGCTGTTTAAATTCGAATTCAATACAGTAGCTTTTGACATAATATAATAATAATACGTCTCGTGACGATTCCAAAATGATAAGAAACTCGAAAAACCGATTTATAACGAAAAAGATACGTTAATTACGAGTTTACGACTATAAATACTTTTATAAAACTATTTTTATAAAAGTTACTATTCATTACAGCAACTTTAAAAAGTTACTATGCATATCAGCAATTTTATTTTAAAAACATCTTAAACTATGATATAAACTTTTGATTAGAGATGTACACGCAAGAATGTTCAAAACGGAATTTTTTCATTTTTAACGAGTAAATTACGACATTTCCGATATTAAGTTTTTTAAGTAATTTTATAAACCATTGAACAGTAAAAATCACTATTCTCAGTGGATTTATCTTTATAAAATTGTAATACCTCTTTTAATAACAAAAACGTACTCGAAGGAATCACTGAAATCCAGGATTAAACGAATAAGTTTATTACAGATTACAAGTACAAGTTTACGCTAATTAAAACCCTAAAACGACAAATGAGCTGTCATGAACAGTAATTTTACTATTCATCACAGAATTTTTAAAACTTTAAAATGTAATATTTTGATCGCTCGTCTTACTACGAAGACGTGGACGTAAGAAACGCGAGCAACGGGCTTAAAACGACCAAGTTAGGTCATTTTTACGAAAAGTATATTTATAAACGTTTTCACTTTATAAATATTATTTTACTAAAACGATTAGTCGGTGATTATGCTATATAGAATATTGAGTGGTTATCAAAGTGCTATATTACTAGGGAGTTTCATAATGAGGCCTCTTCGGATGGCGTATCGATGAGTTGTTGGATTTACGATTTAAAGTGTCCTAAACTCCTCGTACGTCATGTCATGACCTCTTTATTTATGATAGCCCGAACGATAGTATGATGTAACAACTATAAGATTATATTCGATGTTAATTAAAGTACTCAGTACTTATACAGCCTTAATTTAAATAGGTTGCATTTATCGTCTTGTGTGACGTTTTATCTGAGATTAATTGAGCTATCTGTACTCAAGGTGAGTTCATAGCCCCACTTTTACAGTTTTACTGATTTGATATTATTTGGGGTGGAAACATGCTTGTTTTATAAATTGGACGCAAGTGTTGAAAGTAATATATTGATTATGTGTTTGCCTAAGTTGCGATAACCCTCCTGAGCCCATTATTCATGAACTGTTAATTGCATAGATGTAGTTGTGAATTACATTATGTGAGCGCGAATGATATAAATAGATCTATTGGGATTAACCTCCCCGTTTGGGTGATTAGCTATCACTAGGAACGAACGTTGACCATGTCGGACTTGGATGTTGCGGGTTACAACATCTGTACGGGCAAATAACTGCTATAATAGCAAATATAGGTTGAGCTTCGGTGTCATGAGCTTAGTGCAACAATAATCTGGTTTTGTGATTGTTGGCATCTGTTGTAACATCACGGGAAAATCTTGCGGTCCTGCATAATTTAAATACATAAACCTATGAAATCACCAACAATTTTGTTGACGTTTTAAGCAATGTTTTCAGGAGGTCATTAGGCACGAGATGCCAAGGATGCATTGGATTGTGTTTTGGATTGCACTGTTAAAGACTTAGGTGCATCATGTTTTGGGGAAATCTATGTCGTCTTTTGTAAATATTAAATAAAGAACAAGTAAAGCTATAAGCTTTTGTAACATGTCTTTTATTTAAATCCAATGTATCAGTTTAAACGACTTTTGTGTCGTTCTTATATATATCTTGTGCTGTTGATCTCAAAGTAACATGCCCCAGATCCTTATTCCGCTGCGACCCATTTTGGGGGTGTTACAATCATTATAAGAGAAGATGCATTATCACTATAGCAGGAAGAGTTAAGAGTTACCCCATTTGACGATTGAGCCATGAGACAAGTTTCGTCGTTGGTTTTGTCTTCGGCGTCATTCTCGCTATCGCTCCACGAACCTCCAATTAAAGCCTTTTGATCTTTGTTGCGAGATGTTTTTGAACAATCGCCAATGAGATGACTTGGATAACCGCATCTAAAATATTTTTGGTCACTCTTTCCTTTCTTCTCATCTCTTTGTCGGAATGACGTACTTTCTTATCTTGGTTGTCGAACAAATTTACCCTTTCTTCTAAAGAAATTTTTAAAGTTCCTTACGACCATAGCATATTCTTCGTCATCGCTTCCGAATGTCAAAGTTTCATCATCACTAGACTCTTTCTTAGATTTCAAGGATATGGACTTAATTCGTTCCTTTTTGCCTTTATAAATTTTGGAATCTTTTTCCATGACAACTTCATGTACTTTTAGATTTCCGATAAGCTCGTCTAGAGCTAGTGATGACAAATCTTTTGATTCTTCAATTGTCGTGACCTTTGCTCTCCATTTAAAATGTAGAGCCCTAAGAAACTTCCTAACCTAGTTCTTGCTAGAGAAACCTTCATCAAGAGCTTTAAGACTAGTAATAATAGTGTTAAATCTAGCAAAACCACTATCAATAGATTCTTCTTCAAGGATAGTAAATTGTTCATATTGTTGAACAAGAAGATCAATTTTATTATCCTTTACTTGGCTATTACCTTGATGTGTGATTAACAACGATTGCCAAATATCTTTAGCCGTTTTACACATAAAAATTCTTTCGTATTCCTTTTTAGGTAAAGCATTGTAAATAACCATTTTAGCTTCATTATTTTTAGCAAGTTTCTTTTTAAGATCATCGGATTATTCTTCAAAAGGAACAACCTCTAAAATTTGGGTAACTTCGTTTTTGGCAAGCAGTGGAAAATCGCCATTCAAGATAATATGCCAAAGATCTAAATCTTTTGCTTTCACATAAGTTTCAAATCTATTTTTCCAATAAATAAAATAACCACTTTCAAAAAGAGGTGGTCTTTGCATAGATTTCCCTTCTAGATATTTATTCTAATCCATAGATCGATTCAAACTTTAATGAACAATATACGTTAAAGATCTTGGGTGACCTTGTCTTCTGATACCAATTGTGGAAACTAGAAGGGGGGTTGAATAGTTTTTACCATTTTAAAATTAAAACTTAGAATGTCGACTTATGTGAATTCAAGAGATATACACAAGTGTATATGATAGCGATGCAATAAGTAAATAAACAAACTACGAAATGTAAGCAAGTAAAGATAAGAAAGATCAAACCGATGACACAATGATTTATAGTGGTTCGGCTACGAAGCACCTCTTCACCCTACTCTACTCCCCAAGTACCTAACTTGAGAGTTATCTTCACCATGTCAACAAGCTCCCTTTAGGCAGAGAAAACCGTACACATCGCTTACACTTTTTCTGGTACTAATCTAAATACCGAGTTTTACTTCGAGATAGAACCAATCTAACACACTATGTATTTTGAGGCCTAAATTGTAACCTTTGCCCTTTTTGTATTCTGAATATTTCATATATATTCCTTTGACTATTTAACTTTTGTTAGTTTATTCAGATTTTGTACCGTGTTGACAGTGATGATTTTTATGAGAATTGTGGTAATTTATGAGTATTGTGATAGATTATGGCTCATTGTGATTAATAATCCCTTTTGGAAGGTATTATTGTGTTATTTGTATTCCGGGTGGTTTGACCCGTGAATTTTAAGAAATGCCGAAAAACGAGTCTGACACGTTCGTTAATGTCCAAATGAGTTTTGAAGGGTGTAAAGTGTAAATATGTCATGTAAATACTCTAGGTTAATGGAAAAGTATTTTTAAGGTGAATAAAAATGCTAATTAACTTTGGGGTAAATTTTATGGTTGAGTTTTTTTACGAGTATTTAAGTGATCCCGACACGAAAGAAGATCCTGAACTCCTCTGGTTCCAAAGTTGGATGATAAGAGATCTTAGGGAGACAGGTGCCTATTTTTCTAGTAAGTGTGTTAGTTTCTTGGTTACTACCTATATTCTTTCCCATTACCTTAACACTTTTTTCATATTCTTTTTTATTTAAAAAAATATAAAACACACTTAAGTGTGTGTGTATGGTGTGTCCGAGTTAAGCCACCAACAAACATCCATACATTTTCCAACTTTGATCAAAAACGTGATATTCGGGGTTGATACGAGTGTTTGGGTGTTCATTAAACAACGTTTGGGTTGTCCGATTCGTGTCGAAGTATACATTTTTGAAGATTTTCTTGTAAGTTTTCAAATTTAAATTTCGTTTTTCCTTTTGGGTTTATTTTGATGCATAGATGTTAGTTGTACAAGTTGATCGTTGTAAAAATGATTTTTGGAAACGATATGAATAAAGGGTGATCTCTTGTGTTTGGTTCATTTGGATCTTATAAAATGAAAAAGGGGGGTTTTTGTTGTTTTTGATGTTCATGGTCGTGAGTAGAATAATTATGTTGTCTAGATAGCTTATTTTTGATGTGTAGTTTTGTATAGCTTATTTGGGCTTCTTATTTTTAAGATATTACTTGGCTTATTTAAGGATTATAGGCCTCGTGATTTTTCCCAAAATCACTAGGAAAGTGATTTTGACTATTTTGTGTTATGGCGTATGTTTGTGGACTATTTTGAGGCTTATGGTAGTAACCAAATGCGATACGTAGCTTATTAGCTTATTTTCAAGCTTAATATACGTATTTTGGAGCTTATGGACTCACGGCCCAATAAGTCTATTTAAGCCGTGGCTTAATGGGAGGGCTTATTGTGGTCCGGATTATTTTCTACTTATGAGTATATGCTTATATATGTAAATGGACCTTGGTTTTGGACTTGGATCGTATTTTGGACTTATAAATATCTTAATGGACCCTTGTTGGGCCTTAAAGCCCAATAAGCGATATTTAGTCGTTATGAGAGTTTTGACGGACTTTTGAAAGTGAAAATATATTTACGAAGTGATATTGAACGATATTTTAGGAAAAACGTGTTAGTAAACATTAAAGATTGAGATTTTGGAGTTTTGTCGAAAAGTGTCGAATTTATGAAAAGTGTTGAAAATAAGGTTTGAAACTTTGGAAAACGTTGTATGAGCGTACGGGTCATGTCAAAATTTCGTAAAAAGTATACACTTAGAAATTTTCATAAAAACATGATTTTTGATTTTAAATAATAAATATTATTTAATTATTTTATTTATTTAATAGATTCACTAAAAGACAAAAAATGTAATTTTTCTCAAAACTTTTCTAATGTGTTTATTATGAGTAAACGTTTCAATTTCAACCATATTATGAATATCTTTGAGGTGACTAAGGTTACCGAATGGACTTGTCAAGATATATTTATAATTATTAATTATAAATATTTATTTATATTACTTATCTACTTTCTCTAAATAGTATAAGTATGTATTATCGAGTAATAGGATTGATATGATTGTTGGGATATGTCGTCAACCATCACACCACTAAATTTTTATGAGTAATTGTACAACGCGTCTAAACTCTATGCATCAAACGTGAGGATTGTTATGGAAATGGATGATTAAATTGGGACATTAACTGGACTAGGTCGTGTGCGGGCGTCGTTGCATTTGCTTGTGTGATTGAGATTTGGTTGCTAAAGACTTGCTTGAAGTGAGTTCTCGTAGCCCTATTTTTACTGTTTTTCCGTTGGGGTAAAATGATACTTAAATGTGTTTTGAACTGTTTTGAATTAAACTGTGCGAAATGTGGTTTTGTTTTTAGGACAAGATATATGCTTATGACTGCTATGTGAATATTATATGCTGCATGATTGATTGGATCGGATGAGTACACCTACCTAGTAGTTGTATGATTGTTTGGATCGGATGGGTACACCTACCCAGTATTTGTGTGATTATTGGAGCGGATGGGTACGCCTACCCAGGTTTGTGTGTGGTCCTGCCCTAATTTTAGTGCCCCAACTGGTAGGCCCTTTAGGTGCATAAGTGACATATGGTTATTGATTAGCGGTGATGCTAGATTGTTGCATATATTCACTGTTATATAGCACTATTGTCCATTGTTTTGAGATATTGGCATAACTTTTGGGTTTAAGGTCAAACCTACAAGCTCACCAACATTATTGTTGACGTTTTCGAGTATCATTTTTAGGTGAAGTGAAAGAAGAATAGTTTGGTGATGTGTGATAGCAGACTTAGAAGTATCCCGAGTGGAATTTCATGCGAAGTCTTGCTTGTTTAGTTATTTGGCTTTAGTATTCGAAAGTTTTGGTTTAAGTTTGGATTATAGACCCCTATGAGGGCATTTGAATAATTGTAAGAGATTGTGGATTTTAGTTGCGATTTGGGACATCACTCTAGGTTGTTCGAGGTTAATGGTCTTCATAGCACTTGAAGTTTTTGCATTGTAGTTTTCTCTATTTTGTATCTTGTGTTATGATTGATCATTATGTTGCATTCCTGAGTTTCCACCATTGTAGGGGTGTGATAGATTGGTAATCAGAGCCAAGGTTATAGAGAACTAGGTGGATTGGCCTACACTATAACCTAAGATCCATTGTTTAGTTACGTATAGGATCTATGTGCGTGGTGTTCTGCTTTTGTTTGCTTTCGCGTGTTCGCGGTTTGGTGATTTAGTTATGTCAGTCATTGAAATGTGTGAGCTCAATATTGAATATGACTGGGAAAGGATGCGATATAATTAAGGTGGCCAACATAGTTATAAGCGTATCATAACTCACTCATACTTAGTAATGTTGTTCACACAAATCGATGTTGACACCGTAGGGTGGTGTTATGTGTATATCTGTATATATAGTAAGATATTATATATATATGTGAGTCTTCCTGCTTACCTAACGTTACCCATGTTCTCCCTCATATAGATAATACCGCCAAGGATGAGGACCCAAAGTTCTAGCCGGCCTGCTGCCAAATCATTAGGAGGGGGAATGGGTGTACGGGTTGGTAGAGGTAGAAGGGGTAGAAGACCTAGGGAAGGTAATGATGAGCGTGTTGATGATTTGAATGGTTAAGGAAATGACCAGGGTTTGAGAGCTAATGGGGGTGTAGAGGGAGTCAATGGGAATGTAGAGGGAGCCAATAGAGGAGCACCCGACTTCTCGACAATCATTGCCCAGCAATTGCAGAACCTCTTACCCGACATGCTAGCTTAGGTTGGTAACCAAGGAAATGTTGGAAATCAGAATGGTAATGTGGTTAATGAGAACGTTCAGGAGAACGTTAGGAATGTGTTAGTGAATGGCAACCGGGTAGGTTGTCCATATAAGGAGTTCTTAGCTTGTAACCCTAAGGAATATGATGGTAAGGTAGGTGCTGTAGTTCTTACTCGTTGGATTGAGAAAATAAAGGCTGTGCATGATATGAGTAGTTGTAGTAATGACCAAAAAGTAAAATACACTGCTGGTTCATTTGTGGGTAAGGCTTTAACGTGGTGGAACTCTCAGATCCGCACGCTAAGCCGGGAAGTTGTTGTTAGTATGTCATGGGATGAATTTAAGTTTATGATAACACAAGAGTTTTGTCCTAGTCATGAGATGCAAAAGTTGGAATTTGAGTTGTGGAATCACGCCATGGTCGGGGCTGGCCATGCTGCGTATATTGATAGGTTACATGAGTTGGCTAGGTTAGTTTCATATTTGGTAACTCCAGAGAGTAGGATGATTGAGAGGTATGTATATGGCCTTGCTTCACAGATCCGTGGGATGGTGGCAGCAACGGAGTCAAAGACTATACAGAAGGCTATGCAGATTTCTGGTGCACTGACTAATGAGGCTGTTAGAAATGGATCAATTAAGAAGGTTGAGAAAAGAGAAAATGTGGAGGAACCTAGCAAGGATAGGAGTGGTAGGGATGATAATAAGAGGGCTAGGACTGGGAATGCTTTGCTACTACTGTAAACCCTGTAGGAAGAGAAAATACGGGTACTTGGCCCAAGTGTACCACCTGCAACTCCTATCATGCACCCGAAGGGCCTTGTCATACATGCTTTAACTATAACCGCTTGGGTCATTTGGCAACGGATTGTAGAGGCGTGCTGAGGAATGTGAATCATGTCAATGCTAGAAACCCAACTGTTAGGGCATGTTATGAGTGTGGTAGTACCGACCATGTCAGGTCAACTTGTCCTAAAATGAATAGGGCACAAGGACCGGAAGAAAATCATCCAAACCAAGTTGCTGCTAATAACGGGGGTCAGGGTCGTGGAAACCAAGGGAACCAGGCTAGGGGGTAGGGCATTCATGTTGGGAGCAGAGGAAGCTTGCCAGGATCCGAACATTGTGACGGGTACATTTACTATGAACAATCATTTTGCCACTACCTTATTTGACTCTAGTGTCGACTATAGTTTTCTTTCCACTACTTTTATACCTCTGTTAGGCATAGAGCCCAGCGATTTAGGCTTCAGATATGAGATTGAGATAGCTAGCGAGCAGCTAGTAGATATTGATAAGGTTATTAAGAGTTGTAAATTAGAAATTGAGGGTCATGTCTTTGACATTGATTTGATACCTTTTGGGCATGGGAGTTTTAATGTGATTATAGGTATGGACTGGTTGGCTAATTATAAGGTTGAAATAATTTTTCATGAGAAGGTAGTGAGGATACCACTACTAGATGGCAAGGTGCTTAGAGTATTAGGAGAAAGACCGAAAGAGAAAGCGAGACTCTTGATGAGTGCTAAGGCTAATAAAAAGAATCAAGAAGAGATTGTTGTGGTTAGAGATTTTCCTGAGGTATTCCCGGATGACCTATCTGGATTACCGTCTATTCGGGAAATTGAGTTTCAAATTGAGTTAATCCCTGGAGCAACGGCGGTAGCAAAGTCTCCCTATCATTTGACACTTTCTAAATTAGAGGAGTTGTCGGGACAACTCAAGGAACTCTAAGACAAAGGTTTCATTAGACCAAGTTCGTCGCCTTGGGGAGCGCCGATATTGTTTGTTAAGAAAAAGGATGGTTCTTTTAGAATGTGCATTGATTATAGAGAATTTAACAAGTTGACTATTAAGAATCATTATCCACTTCCTAGAATTGATGATCTATTTGATCAACTGCAAGGGTCGCAGTTTTTCTCGAAGATAGATCTTAGGTCTGGATACCATCAGTTAAGAGTGCATGATGATGACATTCCAAAGACTGCGTTTAAAACCCGTTATGGACATTTCGAGTTCACTGTAATGCCCTTTTGGTCTGACTAACGCACCAGCGGTATTTATGGATTTGATGAATAAAGTTTGTAGGCCTTATATTGATAAGTTTGTGATAGTGTTTATAGACGACATCTTAATCTACTCTAAGACTCAAGAGGAGCATGTAGAACACTTAAGGTTAGTCTTGGGACTGCTTAAAAAGGAGAAAATTATATGCTAAGTTTTCTAAGTGTGAATTCTTGCTAAGAGAAGTACAGTTTCTTAGGCATGTGATAAATGGTAATGGGATTCATGTAGACCCTAGTAAGATAGAAGCTGTTAAGAATTGGAAAGCCCCTAGAACTCCGACTGAGGTTCGTTCATTCTTAAGATTGGATGGGTATTACCGTAGGTTCATTGAGAACATTTCTAAGATAGCTAAGTCTCTTACTATCTTGACTCAGAAGTGTAAGACTTCATGATCTTCCTTTGACGAGGACTTGTCGTCGTCAAAAGTTAGAATTATTAAATACGCTTTAAATTATTTAAACATTATTAATAATGTTAATTTTAATATAAATTTACTTATAAACCTTATTCATGTTTGATAATGCTCAAATTGAGTATGTTTTTAGGCGCGTACTCATGGTTATTGTACATGTTATTTAGTTAAACTAACGAACTATTGCTACTTATTTGTACAAAGATATGATTTTATGTTCGTATGTAGCCGAGTACAGGCTAATGAAGAAAAAGACAAAGAAATGACGAATAAATGAAGATTTATGCATGTAGGAAGAATCCCGCATCAAGATCAAACTCGGGAAGCCTTTCAAGAGCAAAAGAGTCAACAATATGAAGCTTCCAAAGTCCCAAGATGAAGATCAAATCAAGTCTGGTTAAAGAATAAAGACCCACGATCGAGAGCTACACAAACGGGAAGTTAAAACGAAGAAAGAAAAAAGTGTTGCGTGTAGGAAATCTATCTGGCCATTTGGTCCAAGCATCAAACCGTTTTCTAGGCCTCGAAACTATCTAGCCGTTTGGCCTTACCCCGTAGCCGTTTTTCCAAAATCTCAGCCAAATCCATCTGGTCGTTCGGTTTGACCATCTCGCCGATAGGCTGGATAGACCTGACCTTCCCAAATAAAGTTTCATGCCATTTTGAGTTACCATTACTCTAAATTCCTATCATATGCTCCTCTTCACTCCATTATCTGTCATTTGTATCCTTTGGGCCCAAGTTTCATACTTAATGGCTAAGGGTGGCTTCTACCTATATATATGAGTGTATACTTTGGTTTTCATACATGACAACTCACCCTTACACCCTAAGGACGAATTTTCTACCATTCACCACTCCTAAAAGGCCTAAACCTTCTGCCAAATTTGTGAGAATAGATTCAAGTACTTGGAGCAAGTGTTGGACAAATGTTACGTGTTGGTTAGTAGTTCCTGGTTCATTGGAGGCTTAAGGATTGCTCTAAATCCTTTTGTTACCAATTGTAATTTGCTACTTTGGTATAATACTTTTACTTTTCAAAATGTTTATGATTGTAATGATTGTTGAAACTTTGGATTTTGTTGAAATCAACATGGAGTAGTTTTATTTACACTTGTTTGGATGATGTTTTGATACGAGGATTACTTATTATTGATTATGCTTTTGATCAATATTATGTTATGTTTAAGAACCACTTATACTTGAGTTTTGTGATATTTACTTATAAGTTTGGTTAGTTGTTGGTGATCTCATGCATTTTTGATATAATTTGGTCATTTTAGACTCGTTTTTATAGGTAAAAGGTATGTGTAATTAAGCACATACCAAAATCCCCCATACTAAGATATTGTCGTTTCCTCACGCAATGTCATAAGTAAACACTTTAGAAAACCAAGAATCTCAATCTCCCTCGACTAATTACCTCGAAAAGTAGCCAAGTGTTCAATTTGCCTGAGGAGTTGAATGGTGTTCATGACACGTTCCACCTATCGAACCTTAAGAAGTGTTATTGATCCTGTTACAGATTAGTTGTAACCGTTATATTCTGATCAAATATAATTAGGGCTTGAAGTGATAATGAAGAAATCTTGTTACAATATCATTGTTCTTATGTTAATTTCGCTATACATATGTTATGTTCAATGTTATTGTTAATCCTAGATATATTTATAAATAAACTGAACTTACAACGATTCTTTAATTTTCAACAATTGGTATCAAAGCCTGGTGGCTCTTGATCTAGGATTCTACAAGGTTTATGTGGTCGATTTTATAAAAAAAAAGGTTTGACTTTTCTGTTTTTGGGTACTAGGCACATTTGGTGATATTAGGGTTTCACAAACCCTAATTCTGGAAAAGCAAAAAAGGTGAAGATGGTGACGTTTACAAGGGCAGTGGTCCTATTCATTATGTTGCAAGAAAATCGTTGCTGCAGCTCTTAAACAAACTAACGAAACCCTAGTTCATAAGGTTTTGGAACATTTTTGTTTTGTCAAACTGTTCCAAAAGAAAACATGTTGTGGAACGGTTGTTTGTTAAAACGGTTCCAAAATAAAAATGTTATGGAACGCTTTTTGGTTAAAACCGCTATAGTCATGATAAGGTTTTGAAGTAACAAGATTTATTGAAGATTAGTTTTGATGCAAAGAAGATGATTTCATGATTAGTTTTTTTTGGTTAAATGTAATCGTCAATAGAAGGTCAATTTGTCAAAGAATGTGCTGCTTGGATTCTCCTACAGTTTATGTTGTATGGGCTCGAACTCAGATTAATGCTGCTAGTAACTTAGTACTGCTCATTACAAGTTTGTACTGCCAAGAGAAAGTTTAGTACTGCTTACTGCTAAGTCGACTATGAGTATGGTGCTTTACTGACACTAAAAAGTGTCACAAAAGGAATGGGAGGAAGGAGAATGAAAAATTAGTGACACATTAGTGTCAGATTAGTGACACTTAAAGTGTTGCTAAAAGCATGGGAGGAAGGAGTAAGTTGGTACTGCTGCTTAAATTTTTTTGTAACTGCACTCCATTAAAAGTTTTATAATGCTCGAAGTTTTTTACTACTGTTGGCTTTCCATAGGTCATACTGTTAGGGTTATACATGCTCAGAACAAGGCAGTGATTGTGGTTATCGGCTGAGGAAAGAGATCTCGGATGCCACACTAATACTATGCAAAAGAGACGTTTTTGGTTATTGGTTGGTTCAGAATGTTTTTGAACTAAACAGAATGATTTGGTTCTGGATTACATGTTCTTAACAGATTTAAAGGCTCGTTTTTGGATGTCTTGGATTAATTGGTTACGAAGAAGGTTATTTATTACTTATTTGGAACGATTAAGTAGAATTACTCCAGGTTACGTATTTTATTAATCTTTGAGCATGGAGAATAACATGTTCTACTTACAATGTTGTGACGAAAGAGACATGTCAAATATAGCAAAGGTGTTTGATTTATAAACTTATTGTTGCTCAATACCACATTTGCTATCACTTGGTATGTGTCTCATAGAAGATGAGGATTTTGTTAAGAGGTTGCGATCTACTTATACTTTGGTCTTGGTATGAGTTCCGAAAGTCAAGACGATAGATAGCACAAGAATATAAGACACAAGTTTGGGTTATTCTACTTCAGCATCAAGTTTGTTATACTTAGTTTTCTTCATCAGTAATCATTACATAGAGCCTACAGAATTGAAGATTCACAAAATGGTTAGCATATGGGTTTTAGGGGAAGCTTATTGTTAAAATGTTTAACCATTTACATGCGTCATTGAGGTGAAGGTTTTTACTACTACTAGTCATTATTACTACTACTAGTGTAAGTTTCTTACCGCTCGAATTCAATTATACTTTACTAACCTAAAAAGAAAGTGTCCACAAAAATAGAATGGTATGAAGGAGAGAATGAAGAATAAGTGACCACATTAGTGGCAGATTAATGTTGGACACTTAAATAGTTGCCTAGAAAAGACGTGAGGAGGAGCGTCTAAGTTATGTACGCATGTTAATTGTTTTTGTACTGATACCTTTAAAAGTTTAATACTGCTCGTAAGTTTTTATACTACTGCTTGGCTATCAAAGTTCCAACTTTTAAGTATTTATACGATATAGAACAACGCATTGATGTTGTTATCGGGCTGGGAAAGATCTCGGATGACCACACGTATTATGGTTATTAGTTGGATTCAGAATGTTTTGAACTAAACAGAATGATTTGGTTCTGGATTACATGTTCTTAACAGATTTAAAGGCTCGTTTTTGGATGTCTTGGATTAATTGGTTACGAAGAAGGTTATTTATTACTTATTTGACGATGAAGCGGAATTACTCGGGTACATGTTTTATTATATCTTTTAGCAGGAGATAACTTGTTCGTGCTTACAATGTTGTGATGAAGACTTGTCAAATCTAGCAAAGGTGTGTGATTTACAAACTTATGGTGCTCAATGTGCACATTTGCTATCTACTTATACTTTGGTCTTGGTATGTGTCTCATAGAAGATGGGGATTTTGTCAAGAGGTTGCGATCTACTTATACTTTGGTCTTGGTATGAGTTCGAAGTCACATTGGTTTGTGGTTTTGAAGAACGAAAAACAAAGTTGCATAATTTAAGTCTCCTAATTGAGTAGTGTTTTCCCGAGTAACAACTTCCACTATCAATAACACGAATCAAAGCAAGAAACTAGAAAAGAGATAAAGATTTAGAGAGAGAGAGAAGAGAGAGAGATGAGAGAAAAAGATTTTTGATTTAGAAAAATAGATATTATGAGAGATAGATATTTTCATATGGAAAATATCTATATATATATCCCTACGACGCGTGGGATATTTAACTAGGACCCGGGCTCGGGTTTTGCTTGGGATTAAACCCGAAACATATACAATATTAGATTAACTATCGAGCCCGATTCCCGATATTATTCTATTACAACATTAACTAATTAAAGACCGAAGCTCAATCAAAGAGTTACTGAGCTTCCTTGTTCTAACTCAATAAATTGAGGCTAACAATCTCTATCTCCCCCGAGAGTGAGGTCTTGAACACAGGAACGAGCTTCCTTAATTGTACTCAATAAAATTGAGGCTAACAATCTCCCCCGAAGTGAGTTCATTGATGACACTCCTTCATGAGATCAGTGAGATTGCTTTTGTCGTTTAAGCTCGAGTGTTCTTGGTCTTTGTCTTCGTTGTAATCTTGTTCCTTCATGCTTTGCGATCTTGACTTTGAGCCTTTGTCATTGTCTTTATCGTCTATGCCATCTTGCGATCTTGTGTCTTTGACCAACATGCTCATACTTTTGCATTATCTTGAAAGCTTCAAAATCAAGATAGCGGAAGTCTTTTGTCCTTTAAATCTTGTATCTTCTAGATAGTATGTCTTCGTAATTTGAGCATTTGAATGGGATTGAGAGTTGCCGTCATAACGCCACCGTGTTGACCATGCAGGTATAACGTTATGTGATAAACGAGAAAAATTGATTTGAAATCAATCGACGTGTCACCATTAAAGTTTTTTGTAACACATCGAGAGTGTCATGTTTTTATCAAAACTCATCAACCGTCAATTCATTTACTGGACCAAATCGATATCCAGTTGTCACAAGTTTGATTCATATAGAATCTCGCAAGTCACCTACCGCAGTGCTGTTTGATGATGACACTGGAAGGATTTCCATTCGTCATTGTGAATACTAAAGAGTATCACTCTGAATGTTATGGCAAATATCACAATTATAATTGCGTCTGAGACTCTTGATAACAGCTTGTGAACTTGATGATAGTTCAACAAGTGTTTGAAATGAATGTGTCCTAACGAGATTTGGATTGAATTCTCTGCTCTAGACTCGATTAAGTGCATATTTGGTTATTACGTTCACTCGAAGGCTGGAGTAGTATTTCCACCATATCAACTAACAACAATCTCGGAAATGATATGTCAAATAGATAACTGTGTATCTCCGTGACAAATTAACAAGTTTCTTATGAGAGAAACCGAACGGCTGGGAAGGGTTGTGCAAATGCATACTGGATCTATGATGTCGTTTTCAATGTTCAGCAATGCCAACTTGAGGATTCTGACAGCATATGTATTGAACCCAGGCTTTTCTGCCCAAAGTTGTGTGGAGGGCTTCTTTTGTCGTTCGGTGAAGATCTAAAAAAAAATTTAGCTCGTTTCGGTCAAAAAAAATTTTGCTCGTTTCGATTCCTCCACTCGTTTCGGATTTCAACTCGTTCAATTCAAGAAGTTTTAAAACTCGTTCTGGTCTCGATGGAAAAAGAACTCGAGTCGGAGAGAGTCTCAGAAAAAATTTTTCTCCTCGTTCGGCTCCAAAAGAGAATTCGCGTTCGTTTCGGCATGGTCCTTGAAATTTTTCCGTCGGTAACAAGTGTATCCTGTCCTTGAAATTTTCTGCAACGATTCGTGGGAACTCTATAGAAAAAGAACTCGTTCGGTTCTCAAAAAAAAAATTCTCGTTCGGTCCTTGAGATTTTTCGCTCGTTCGGTCCTTGAGAATTTTCGCTCGTTCGGTCCAAACGTTTTTGTCACTCGTTCGGTTGTATACGTTTTCCACTCGTTCGTTCTTCTCTTCTTTTCACCCGAGTATCACTTTGAATAACCCAATGAAGCCGAGAGATTGTGAGCTCTAACTTGGCGTTTCCAACAACAAAATGAGACACGAAAAAAGTATGGCTGCCGAATCTAATATGCTTACAACACCAAAAAAAACCACGAAATCCACCCGAGGCGATTGATACCAATTGTTGGTTCCTAATTAATTCACTTCACTTCACAACACGAATCGAAACAAGAAACTAGAAAAGAGATAAAGGTTTAGAGAGAGAGATGAGAGAAAAAGAAAGATTTAGATTTAGAAAAAAGATATTATGAGAGATAGATATTTTCATATGGAAAATATCTATATATATATATATCCCTACGACGCGTGGGATATTTAACTAGGACCCGGGCTCGGGTTTTGTTTGGGATTAAACCCGAAACATATACAATATTAGATTAACTATCGAGCCCGATTCCCGATATTATCCTATTACAACATTAACTAATTAAAGACCGAAGCTCCATCGTAGAGTGACCGAGCTTCCTTGTTTGACTCAATAAATTGAGGCTAACAATCTCCCCCGAAGTGAGGTCTTGAACACAGGAACGAGCTTCCTTTATTGACTCAATAAAATTGAGGCTAACAATCTCCCCCGAAGTGAGTTCATTGATGACACTCCTTCATGAGATCAGTGAGATTGCTTTTGTCGTTTAAGCTCGAGTGTTCTTGGTCTTTGTCTTCGTTGTAATCTTGTTCCTTCATGCTTTGTGATCTTGACTTTGAGCCTTTGTCATTGTCTTTATCGTCTATGCCATCTTGCGATCTTGTGTCTTTGACCAACATGCTCATACTATTGCATTATCTTGAAAGCTTTAAATCAGAGTTAGATTAGACAGAAGTCTTGTCTTTAAATCTTGTCTTTCTAAATAGTTATGTCTTTGTAAGATTGAGCATTTGAATGGTATTATGAGGTTGCCGTTACCGCAACCGGTTGACCTGCAAAGTTTACGTTAGTGATAAAACGAGAAAATAGATTTGAAAATCAATCGAACGTGTCAACTCGTTAAAGATGTTTTTGTGAACACATCGAGAGTGTCATTTTTTTTATCAAAATTCATCAACCGTCAATTCATTTTACCTTAGACCAAATTGAATCCAGTTGTCACAAGTTTGATTCATATAGAATCCTCGCCAGTCACCTACCTGCAGTGCAAGTTTGATGATACACTGGAAGGATTTTCCATTCGTGCAATTGTGAATACTAAAGAGTATCACTCTGAAATGTTCTAAGCAAATATCACAAAGATAGTGCCGTAGGACTTTTGATAACACATTGTGAACTTGATGATGTTCAACAAGTGTTTGAAATGGTAATGTTGTCCTAACGAGGATTTTGATTGATCTCTTGGCTCTAGACTCGATCATTGCATTTGGGTTTTAGTACTCGGTAGGCTGGAGTATATGCACCTATTCAATATCAACAATCTCGAGAATGAATGTCAAATAGATAACGAGTGTATCATATCTTCCGTGACAAATGAGACAAGTTTCTGTTGAGAGAAAGAACCCGAATGGCTAGAAGGGTTGTGCATGCATCACTTAGGGTCCATGAATCGTTTCAATGTCAGCAATCAACTTGTGATTCTGACATAAAAGCAAGATGTATTGACCCGGTTTCTGCCTTAAGTTGTGTGGAGGGCTTATTTGTTTAGACCCTTATATCCATACATTATTTTTTAATTCTTTCAACTGGCCTTACAATGCTTACCAAGACTTCATTAACTAAACACCTGTTGTGATTGTTCTAGTGTTAGCTCTCAAATCTTATCGGCTTATTCACATATACATCATCTCCAATCATACCTAAGGACTACTGCTGATTCTATCTTTGGATTATCCTAGGGTAGATCCTCTTGGTTCTGGTTGGATCATAGGATTGATTCCTACCTAACCACCTTATACTTCATAATCGTCGTGAAATTAAGAGATTTGTGGGTTATTAAGATCGAACCATAAAACCTTTTTCTTTTAGCACATTGACTCGAATATTATCATATTTTTCATTACATTTTCCTCCGTTAATTTAAATAATAAGCACTAGTTTTTCTGAAAATACCTTGTGATTAAAATTTTGTTCTTGAAAATTCTGTGGGAAAATATGTCAGCATTAATGGTTTGGAACTTTTTGAAAATGTTTTTGAATACATAAGAATTGGACGATGTTGATTCTCCAAAGACATTAAAACTTTGTTTTTTTCGAAAAACTCCCCCCTCAAAAATAGGACCAATAGAGAAATTGTTTGTCTTGAAAAACATTGTGAGGGTTGGAGTTTCGACACACAATTTGAAAGATTATGATTGTCATCAAAAATTCTTGAAAAAATGTGTTCAACTTTTTGAAAAACCACATGTTTAGAGGACTTCTCATCTAACGGTAAGGGAAGCGCACATGAAACTTACACTATCCTTTTCTTGAGCACAAAACAATGAATTCTTGTAAGAACACTCAAGACCGAGAAACGTTAATTTACACAATTGTGAGGATAAGTTATAAACCTTCCTTTAATATTTATTTAAAGTCCAGTTGTTATGAACTTACATTTGTACATAAGCCATTTAGAAAATTAGAAATGACATGTTTTGAAACTATTTGAAAACTCTCGCTCGAACTTCATTTACACACCCGTGTCAATGTTAATCGACATTTCTAAGCACGTAAATGTTATCGATTCCAAGAGACATGTCGAGAAGATTCTTTTTGGAAATTTTCTATTTTTCTGATTTTGTATTTATTTACCTGTTGTCCTCAGCATTGCTAAATGAAGTTGAAATAGAAATACCAACTCTTTCGTGATGTAGCTGTCTTGACAGCTAGAAGGAACAACTTTTGGACCCAGCTTTGTATACATGAACGGTTTCAATTTTTGTGGTCTTGAATTCCGAGTTCTGAACGGTTATGATCAGAAGTCATTTGATGAAGAACGAGGCCTGAACTGATGTGAACAGACGTCATCTGAACATTGAGGAACGGGGCCTGAAGTGTTATTTTCAGCAGACACCATTTGACATTGACGACCGAGGCTTGAACTGCTGTGTTCAAACGTCATTTGAACATTGAGGAACGAGGCCTGAAGTGTCTATTTTCATCCCCCCCCCGCAGACGGCCATCAGACTTGATATACGACCGAGGCTGAACTGCTGTGTTCAAACGTCATTTGAACATTGAGGAACGGGGCCTGAAGTGTTATTTTTAGCAGACGCCATCTGACATCGACGACCGAGGCTTGAACTGCTGTGTTCAGACATCATTTGACATTGACGGCCGAGGCTTGAACTGTTGTGTTCAAACGTCATATTGAGATCATCAGATCAAAATTCCTTGAAGCCCTGTTTTCTGAGATATCTTTCGTTTTTGCAACCAAACTCTGAGTCCTTCCTCTGTAGGATAGAACGATGTACCTGTACTTAAGAGAGTACCTGCACTGCATTAAGAGCTTGTTCGCATTTCACATTGTGTTAGGATATCTGCATTATGAACCATTTGGGGGTCCCTTTCAACCTTTGTTGTGCTAGAGGCGAATGTCTTTCCTGTTGGAACCCATCTAAGACAAACAGTCTTGAGAATTCTACCTGTTGGTTGCCACCTAAGACAAGATCTAGGACTTGTTGTTTTCTCATATACAGTGGTATTACTATTTGATTGGAAAACCTATGTCCCTTTTGGGATCTGTCTTATTTGGTTACGTTGCCAACCCTTATGTTGCTCTATGGTGTTTGTTTCTGTTTGTTGTTCTCTATTGGATGGAACCTTAACACGGCAAGTTGACTTCTTTCAGGAATTTTATTACACAAGCTCATGATTGCATTAAAGAAACATTAATCTGACATGTCGAGCAACAAAATGTTGGAGTCAGAAAAATTTCTAGGGATCCTATAGTGTTCTTTATTGTCTTTTCTTAGCTTCCTCTAGTAGAATATGAACAATGTCGTTTGAGGCTATACCTAGATGAGCTTGGTGCAATCATGTTGATGAGTTTTGCAGGGGCAGATTCTCTCTCTTCTCTTAGGCAGAAAATGTGCAAGTACTTGTTTTGACAAGTCGTTGTTCTCATCAACTTGGGGAGGCAAACCGTGGTTTTGAAATTCAAGGTCTTTACAGACTTAAAAAACGCAGTTCGGTATGTCTAACAACTGATTGGTTTTTTGAGTGGTTGACCAACGCGTTTTACTTTCCCCAAGATTATGGCTTTGCAAACTTAGTATTCACACTATTTCCTGTTAGTTTCCTTAACTCATTTTTTAATGCTGCAATTGCAAACCCCTTTTTCTGAATCTGAGCTAGTACATCAGCATTTTCATTAGACTTTTTGTTCAGTTGTGCCATTAAAAGAGTCCAATCAATTTTGGTCTGAACTCGGGTCCCTTTTGATAAGAATCAAAAAGATCTTGTAAGTCTGTTTCAAGAGCTCATTTTCTTTATGTAGACTTCCTCATTCTCTGCGAGTAATTTAGCCACACTATGTTCCAATTCGATGTTTATTGTTTCAATTACATCGATGTCATTTTTAACCTTGGCTTCATTACCTTTTTCTTTCAAAAATTGACTTTGTTGCCCTGATTTTAAAACATTGTTTTCCATTTGTAATTGTAGTTCAAGATTGATACAATGTGCTTCGAGTTTTCCAAAATATTTTTGAAACTGGGCAACGATCTTTTTGAGACAAACATTTTCAGACTCGAGTGATTGATCTGAGAGTTCAATTGTCTTGTCATCAGTTAATTTAGCAGGCAAAGGACGTATGTCATGACATTGTTCAGCATTCTGGTCAACCTTTCCTTCATTATTGAATTCAGGTTGCTCAGTATGCTGTTGTCCTGTAGCAAAGATATTGATTTCAGCAGTCGTTTGTACCTCAGCCATTGGCTCTTCATTATTTATGGGTCTGATATCTGCATCATCAACATGTGCATCATTCCCTGATCTGCTGCTTGTATCCTGCTCTTTTGATTCTGTCCCATTGCTTTCAATGATAACTGAACTAGCATCCAATGCATTACTCGTATCAGTCTTTTCCTCTGTTGTCTGGATTTGTCTTTCATTCACCCTTCTTTCATACTCCATTTTATGTTGTGCTCTTTCACCAATCGACTTCTTAACAGATTCCATGGTTTGGATCAGTGTGTCACGGAATTCGGAATTATCGAGTTCGAGTGTAATTAGGAATATGTTGCGGTGACATGTCAAATATACATCACCCAAATAAAACCCGTGACTTGATTAGAACATCTGAAACAGTGTCTGGAGTACTTAAAAAGCAGACATGATCCAATCGTCTTGGTAAATTCTCGTTGTCAAGTTTGCTTTTGTAGTTGATCCATTTACAGGAACATTGTGCCCGTGAAAGTCTCTAGATCTTGACCAAAGAGTGTTGCAAATGCGCGTTTGAATCCCTCCTCGGTTCGACTTCCTTTTAAGTCGTTGTTTGAAAGACACTTGAGGTGTGAATGAAGTTGTTGAAAAGATACCATGCAACTTTCTTTTGATTTAACTTTAATTAAGTTTTTGCATTTGTTGTTTTTCCGAATCTGAACACGAAGATAAGGTATCTTTCTTTTCCATTTTAATTGTGAATTAGAAAGTTGAAAGATTTGTTTGAATCATAATGGATACAAGTATGGATTGAAGTTGTGGTTGATAGTAGGCAATCACGTTCAGCAGGGGATTTTACACGTCTATGATTAAAACCGATAAATGAATTAACGGGATTTTACAAAATCAATAGAAAACCGTGAATGATTTGATTCGGAATCAGCGGCCAATGATTTAATTGTCTAAAAACAGATAATTTTCTTGGCTAGGGGTTCAAGCTGTTTGGGGTTTTAAATGGGCTCACCAAACTGAAACGGGCCTAAAAATACAGATGGGCCCAAGCAAGAACAAAAACAAGTCTAACACAGAAAGATACGTAAATTCCAAAAATATGAAAAATGTCAATAAAGGTCATGGTAAAGAGCTTTTTTTGAGCCTCGAAAAATCCTTAACCAGCTAAAGGGTGGACACAACGTGATCCGTCTCGTTTTTCTCTTCGATTTGAGAGGTCACGGGCCTAAAACGGACTTACGGATCAAAAGTTATGGCTGTTTTACTGAAACCCTTTTCGTCACACAAGTTTTTTAGGATTTTTTTTTTCGTTCGGTCCAAAAAAAAAAATTGGTCGTTCGGTCCAAAAAAAATTTTGCTCGTTCGATCCAAAAAATTTTGCTCGTTCGGTTCAAGAAGTTTAAACTCGTTCGGCTCGATGGAAAAAGAACCTCGTTCGAAATATCTGTGACTCAACTCGAAAAATTTTCTCGTTCGGTCCAAAAGAGAATTCGCTCGTTCGGTCCTTGAAATTTTTCCGCTCGTTCGGTCCTTGAAATTTTTCCGCTGGGAAGGGTTGTGCAATGCATCACTGGGTCCATGATGTCGTTTTCAATGTCAGCAATCAACTTGTGATTCTGACAGCATATGTATTGACCCGGTTTCTGCCTTAAGCTCTGATACCAATTGTAGGTTTCCGATTAACACTTCCACTTCATAACACGAATCGAAACAAGAAACTAGAAAATAGATAAAGGTTTTTGAGGGAGGAAGGGGGGGTGAGGGGGAGAGAGAGATGAGAGAAAAAGATTTTTGATTTAGAAAAATAGATATTATGAGAGATAGATATTTTCATATGGAAAATATCTATATATATATCCCTACGACGCGTGGGATATTTAACTAGGACCCGGGCTCGGGTTTTGCTTGGGATTAAACCCGAAACATATACAATATTAGATTAACTATCGAGCCCGATTTACGATATTATTCTATTACAACATTAACTAATTAAAGACCGAAGCTCCATCGTAGAGTGACCGAGCTTCCTTGTTCGACTCAATAAATTGAGGCTAACAATCTCCTCCGAAGTGAGGTCTTGAACACGGGAACGAGCTTCCTTTATTGACTCAATAAAATTGAGGTCTAAACAAATTGGGATTAATAGACAAAAAAGGGGAAGAAGGCGTTACAAAGATGATTTGCAACTTGTAGATCCTTGGTGTGGCATGGTACAAAGGAAATCTGATTAAGGAATTTTGTTCATTAGGGGAAGAATCAACGATCTCAACTTCTCTATTTCAGGGGAAGTTCGTACACGACTATTTATTTGTTTTGTCATCATCAAATAGGGGAAGATTGTTGGGAAATTTGATGAGACAAAATAAATAAAAGAATATAAACATAAGGTCTAAATTCGGGTAAGATGGAAATTCAACACAAGATGAAGATTCAGGAGACATTCCTTAAAAAGATAAAGATAACAGAAGATATTCCTTAATATTAAATGAATTAGTTGTCTAATGTTTATTTTCTTTTGTAAGTCTTGGACTCCTTATGTTATAAAAGGAGGTTCCAGGCGTGTAGTTTAGGTATGCACATAAAATGTAGTCGACTAAAGGTGTGTGTGTGTGTGTAGGCGTGAGTCTCATTGTAGACGCCTAGAAGTTTAGCCCCAAGGTCAATGTGTTATTGATCCTGTTACAAATTAGTTGTAACCGTTATATTTTGATCAAATATAATTGGGGCTTGGAGTGATAATGAAGAAATCTTGTTACAATATCATTGTTCTTATGTTAATTACGCTATACATATGTTATGTTCAATGTTATTGTTAATCCTAGATATATTTATAAACAAACTGAGCTTACAACGATATCTTTAATTATTCAACAAAAAAAAAAAAAATTCTTTAAAGGGGGTAGAAAGTAACCATTTGCTTTTGTTGTGTTCATGAAATTACATTTATAGTCCTTTGACTATTTAACTTTTGTCAGTTAATT
This sequence comes from Tanacetum coccineum, assembly GCA_026074375.1. Classification (NCBI taxonomy): domain Eukaryota; kingdom Viridiplantae; phylum Streptophyta; class Magnoliopsida; order Asterales; family Asteraceae; genus Tanacetum; species Tanacetum coccineum. Next base: position 18,968 of record BQNB010004053.1, on the reverse strand, counting down.
TAGATTTTGTATCGTGTTGACGGTGGTAATTTTGTTGAGAATTATGGTGATTTATGGTTTATTGTGATTAATAATCCCTTTTGAAAGTGTGTTTTGAGGAATGCCAAAAAATGAGTCCCGACACGTCCGTTAATGTCCAAGTGTGTTTTGAAGGGTTTAAAGTGTAAATATGTAGTGTAAATACTCTAGGTTAATGGAAAAGTATTTTTAAGGTGAATAAAAATGCTAATTAACTTTGGGGTAAATTTTACGGTTAAGTTTTACGAGTATTTAAGTGATCCCGACACGAAAAGAAAGACCCGAGGCCCTTTGGATGCCATAGCCTGTCATGGGAGGTTAAGGGGACAAGGTGGCTTAATTTTAGCTAATGTGTCCCAAAGATATACACTTATATTCTTCCACTAGAAATATTTCCATTCATTATCCAATTCATTTTCAAAAAAAACACACATAAGTAAGTGTGTGTGTGTGTGTGCTTATGTGTCCGACCTAAGCCACCAACAAACATCCATAAATTTTCTAACTTTGATCGAGAACGTGATATTCCGGGTTGATACGAGTGTTTGGGTGTTCATTAAACAACGTTTGGGTTGTCCGGTTCGTGTCGAAATATACATTTTTGAATATTTTCTTATAAGTTTTCAAATTTAAATTTTGTTCCTCCTTTTGGGTTTATTTTGATGCATAGATGTTAGTTGTACAAGTTGATCGTCGTAAAAAACGCATTTGGATACGAAACGAAAGTAAAAAGGTGTGTTTGGTTTTCGGGGTATATAAAGAAAGAAAAAAGGGGATTTTTGTAGTTTGTGATGTTGTGGTCGTGATGGTTTGAATAATATAGTTGCTAAGATAGCTTATTTTTTTTTTTTAATTATATAGCTATATATAGCTTATATTCGGGCTTATTTTAAAGTATTTCTTGGCTTATTTTAGGGGGCTTATAATCCACGTGACTTTTTCCAAAATCACTAGGAAAGTGATTTTTACTATTTTTGTGTGTAAGGCGTTATTTTTGGATATTTTTAGGCTTATGGTATTAACAAAATGCATACGTACTTAATAGCTTATTTTTCAAGCTAATAATACTATTTTGGAGCTTATGAACTTAACGGCCCAATAAGTCTCATTTAAGCCAGTCGGCTTATGGAGGGCTTATTATGGTCTGGATTATTTTCTACTTATTAGTATGAGCTTATGTATATAAATGGACCTTGGTTTTGGACTTTGATCGTACTTTGGACTTATAAATATCTTAATGGACCCTTGTTGGGCCTAAAAGCCCAATAAGCAATATTTTGTCGTTATGAGAGTTTTGACGGACTTTTGAAAGTGAAAATGTGTTTACGAAGTGATATTGAATGATATTTTGGGAAAAACATTTTAGTAAACGTTAAATATCGAGGTTTTGGAGTTTCGTCAAAAAGTGTCGAATTTATGAAAAATGTTGAAAATAAGGTTGGAAACCTTGGAAAACGTTGTATGAGCGTACGGGTCATGTCAAAATTTCATAAAAAGTTTATACTTAGAAATTTTCCTAAAAATATGATTTTTGATTTTTAATAATAAAATATTATTTAATTATTTTATTTATTTAATAAATTCACTAAAAGACGAAAAATATAATTTTTCTCGAAACTTCTTGAATATGTTTACTATGAGTAAACGTTTCATTTTCAACTCTAATTATGATTTATTTGTCACAGTGACTAAGTTACCGAATGGATATTACCGAGATATATTTAAAATTATTAATTTATAAATATTTACGTATAGTACCTTATCTATTTCTCTAAATAGAATGAGTATTAATATTGATGTAATGTGATTTGATATGATATGTTGGGAATATGCGTCGTCAACCATCACACCACTAAATTGATATAATAATTTGAACAACGCGTGTAAACTCCATATGCATTCAAACGTGAAGATTATTTGGAAATGGATTATTAAATTGGGACATTAACTGGAACTATCATGTGCGGTTGCGTCGGTTGCTTTGCTTGTGTGATTGAGATTTGGTTGCTAAAAGACTTGGCTTGGTGATTCTCGTAACCCCACTTTTTACTGTTTTTTTCCGTTGGGGAAATTGATACTCATATGTGTTTTGAAATGTTTGGAATTGATCTTGCTAAATGTGGTTTATGTTTTTGGACAGAAGAAGTTGCTTGATGACTGCAATGTGAATATTAAGAGTTTGCATGATTGTTTAGATCGGATGGGTAGCGCCTACCCAGTGTTTGTTGTGATTTATTGAGCGGAAAGGTACACTACCCAGTTTTGTGTGATTATTAGAGCGGATTGGGTACGACCTACCCTGGATTGTGTGTCTGTCTTGCCCTAATTTTTAGTGCTCTAGCAGTAGGCCCCTTTAGTGCGTAAGTGACATAGTTATTGATTAGCGGTGATGTTAAGAGTTGATTGCATATATTCACTGTCATAAAGCACATTGTCCACTATTTAAATAATGGCACTGCTTTTTGGGTTAAAGGTCAAACCTGACGAGCTCACCAACATTATTGTTAACGATTTCGAGTTTCATTATACCAGGTGAAGTGAAAGAGGAATAGTTGGTGATTTATGTGGTCGCAACTAGAAGTATCCTGAATTCGCTTGGGGACAATCCTTCACCTTATGTTGAGTAGACCCGCAAGTAAAACATCCCCCAGTAGCCTTATAACAAACACCTGGATGAGGCTTTCCACAGGTAGTACAAAGAGGTGGAGGAGGCAAAGTCTCAGTAGACCTCCTCTGACTTGCAGAACCTGAAGCATGACCCTGGTTAAAATCCCGAGTTGACTGACCCCTGTGCTGGCGCTGGTTGTAGTTACCCTGACCCTGGCGGTCATTCCCATTCCTACCAGTAAACCTCTGATCCTGACCCCGAAAATCCTGTCGTTTCGAATCATAACCCCGATCCTGACGACCCCGATGCTCAACACTCTGGTCCTGACGACCCCTATACTCATGCTGACCCTGGTCATAACGACCCTTGTTCTCCTGTTGGCCCTGTCCCCTGTTCTGAATCCGATTACCATCTCTATCCCGCTTATTCGAATTTCCACTCTCATGCAATAACTCGATGTTACGGGCAGCAGCCGCAACCTGCGCAACATTCGTATATTCCGTATTAACGATCCGGTCCAAAACCCACTTCTTTAGCCCCCACTTGAAATGTCTAGCTTGCCTCTGAGCATCTCCAGCAGTAGCTCCAACACCATTCCTGATGTCATTGGTGATCTGAGTTCTCAAAGCAGCCGTAAGGTTAGGGAGAGCATTGGCCACAGCAGCAGTAATCATGGCCTCGAAGTTAGGAACATCGTCATCCGAATACCTGTTGTAAACGATCTCACGAAAACAACCCAAGTACAAGTATGGCCCAAAAAAAAAAAGCATCACCTCCACCTGAGTAACGAAAATGAGCCTTTCCAACCAGCTCAGTGCATCACCACTAAGTTTAAACGCACCAAGACGAGTCTTTGACGTTGTCCGAGACAACCCAAAACTTGAAATAACTTCTCCATATGCGTAATCCAGTCTTCTGCCTTCTGTCATGAGTGGCAGCAGACCGAGAACGCAAGCTGCTTTAAACTTTACTAAACCTTTCGATCCAAACATGAATCCCTTGGGGTACAGCATCACCACCACCACCACCTGAAGGTCCAGCACCATTCCTGATGTCATTGGTGATCTGAGTTCTCAAAGCAGCCGTAAGGTTAGGGACACATTGGGCAACAGCAGCTTAATCATGGCCTCAGAAGTTAGGAACAATTCTCATCAGAGTTTTCTACGGTAGTCACCATCTGAACTATCAGAAAAACGATTAGCAAACGAAAACAAATATGTTACGGAAAGAGAGTTACGCATAAGGAACCAAATGTCAACCTAATCCCTACAAGGTCATAGCCTAAGCTCTAAGGTCATAAGACCTCGTCATGATTAACCTGGCAGCTCTGATACCATAAATTGAACGCCCCGACCCAAATAGGTGAGAAGTATACAAATATGGTGATGACATCAAAGGCAAAATAATCATAACACAAGCATAAACATTCGTCTAAAGTCTCAAAATAAATAACCAAAGGAAAAAGTAAGTCATCATGAACTTAAGGTACATAAGTTCATAAAGAGACAGACACATCCAAACTAAATAACCGAAATAACGAAGGTCTCGAAAAGTGAACAAATCATAAATCAACAACTAGATCTCAAAACTCTAGGGGTAAGTCCACACTTCAGCACTCAACTCCCGAAAGAACCCCAGCTCCTAGCTAGATACTGCCGCAGGAAAAGAAAGTGACGGCTGAGCTTACGAAAGCCCCCCCCCCAAGTGGGGGGAATAGATATATATAATCGAAACGCAAAAATAACGGGAAATCAAAGATAAACATATAAGGTGCAAAGGATATCACAGAGCATGATCAAAGGAATACAAATATAAGGTAAATACCAAATCATAAGTCAATTCATAGTGTAAGGGTAAGAATGAATCAGAAAATCCAAATCAAAGTCCATTACCAGCCAAATAAATCATATCAGTAAACCATGGAGTCGCGAGCTCTAAAAAAGTGAAAACCGTGAATGCACCCCAAACATCCAGTCACCAATATACATATATCATAAATGTACATAATCCATCGAATACAAAGACAAATCTAAGGATTCACCATACGCCCCTTAAACAAATAATAACTCATAATTCCGGGCATATAAATAACAAATTGGTGGACGTGTGAAGAAATCAACTCACCCATATATGAGTCAATGCCAAAGGTGCAATCAATGACATCAGCCATGTTTACCTCTTCATGGCTAGGAAACAAATAGTGGCTCGGGTCTCAAACTGAAGGGTTCAAAGCAAAGTCATATCAAAGTTCATTTCAAAGGAATCGCTACAAAGGTTCAATGCCAAAGGTTCAAATATCAAAGGTAGCATAGGCAGGTTCAAATAAACCATAATAACAGATCATATAAGAAAGCCAAGATAAAAGGCTTAGAGCAAATGTAGCAAATCACATAAGAAATCAAAGATAGAGAGGAATATGTCATGAGAAACCTTAACGATAAGGTCAGAATATCTGTACCTTATTCCGAAGCAAAGCAATAATCAAAGAAAACACCACAGGAATTCAAAATCACTCCCTCTTGACCGAACCTAAAGAAATGATAAATTCGAATTACAAACCATTCATTTAAGTTATACTTTCTATTTTTAGTAACTTTCCATTTTTAGTAACTTTCCATTTTTAGTAACTTTCCATTTTTAGTAACTTTCCATTTTTAGTAACTTTCCATTTTTAGTAACTTTCCATTTTTAGTAATATTCATCATTTGAGATTCTATTAAGTATTTTGAATAGCTTAGGGACTTAACATGTCAACCTTACAAGTTTAGGGTTAAATATGACAACTTTCCATATTTTAGGGTTTAATATACAAAATCAACAATTTTCAAGGTTAAAAGTGTAAATATCAAAGTTTCACATTTTATTCAGATTATACCTTCCATTTTCTATATTTACAAGTCAAACCCTTAATTTACACAATTTACATATTTAGCCCTTTTTGTTTATTAATTATTTAAACAATATCTTTAATTATCCATAATTACAAAACAAGTCCTTATAGATTCAAATATGACAAATTCATACTTTATACATTAAATACTAACCAAACCTTCCACTTTTCAGAATTTACAATTTCAGTCCCTCTATTTTAATTAATTAATTTCTAATTACTTATTATATGTAATTAACCATTTTAATCCAAAATAATATCAATATGACATTTTATACCCCCCAACTTATTTTATACAGATTATAATAAGTATAATAACATGTTTAAAACAGACCTCATAGTTTCAGAAATTACAAATCACCCCCTTATACTTTAAAATCCAAATCGGCTAATTAAATAAATCCACAAAACCCTAATTTGATTTTTCCCAACCACAAACACAATTATTACCCAATCATTAGCATTAAATGAACCTGGAAAAATTAGCAAAACCCTAACCCTAATTTGTTTAAACCTTTTTCTTTCTTTTCCCCTTTATTCGCAATTCGGCAAACACAATTAAATCCAAATCAATTATTCGAGCCTCTATAAAAATTATCCAACAATTTTTCTGAGTCATATATGATATAAACAACCTTAGAAAAATATAAAATCAATTTTACAAATATTATAAATGCCGATTACATAACTAGCTAAAAATTTATGGTTCGAACAAATTTTAATTATTCGAGAACCAAAATAACATGCATGATAATTTTTTTTAAAAGCAATAGACCGAATTAATATTAATGAAAATATGAGTACAAAAATACCCTTGTGATCCTTGGTGATTTTTGAATTATTGATACACGAATTTGTTTTTCAACCCAAATAAATTCCACGATTCCAACCAAGCCTTTAAACAATCCTTCCAATATTTTTTTCCCACGGATCCTTGACCTTCAAAACACTTAGAAAATTCGTGCTAGCTCTGAAAAATTTTTGTTGCCTCTTTTAATTTTTGATGCCAAATGTTTTAGTTTTAGGGTTTTCAAAATGAAAATGATAAAGATAATTATATAGAAATAATTAGGCCGAGTCTTAGGGAGTTTCAAACACAAATTCAGGTTTTTAATTTTTACTAAAAAATTATTTGGATATTATCCTTAATTAAATGATTTATTTTAATGTATACTTACTTAAATATATATAATTTTGGCTAAAAATACATAAATATAAGTAATAATTATTTTTCTTGCATAATATAAGATATTTTAATCTTACAAAAATTTCATAATTGTCATATGTTGTATTTTTATAATTTCTAGAATTAAAATGAAATTTATGCATGCTTTTATGTAATTTTCTTGCATTAGGGGTATTTTGGTAATTTTACACTTGTTGAGATTTTTAGGTTTTACAATTGTTGTCTTTAATACTATGTTTTTCTCTTTTTTTCTTCGTCTTTTAAGCTTTAATGTTTCAGTTAAACATATAGAGTTTATTAAAATTTAGAAAACTCATGATATCAATGTGAGTCACACGTTTCCAAAATCCAAAATTTGACCACCAACATAAAGTATTCATACCTTATAAAATGATTCTCAAGCAACCAGTACAACAAAAAAAGCAATACCATCATCACACTTCCAACATAAATAAGTAAAGAATCAACAATCTAAACACCAAATCAAAACAAGAAACAATAACAGAAACATCTAAACACACCATTTTCATTCATACACAAACCATACAGATACTAACACTACATAGAGACACTAACATAGCATACCATACAGACACTAACATAACCTATAGACATTAACATAACAAAGTAGGATTACCATACATAAGACCACATTAACATGCATCCTCCTACAAAAGATACAACAAAGGATACTAAACCAACCCAAAATCCCTTAAACAACACCTACAACAAAGACCTTAAAAAGATTTAGTCCACCACATCACCCCTAAGCTTTAAGATAAACCTAGCATTCTCGCGCATCTTAACCTCTATCTCCTTCATCATCAACAGCGAACGGGTATACTTCTCCACGTCATACAGTTGTATTTGCTCCATAAACCTTACCGTTTCAACAACATCTTCACAATCACCAAGAGCCTTAAGTTCCCCAATATACTCTTCCCTCCTCCGTATAGCAACCTTCAACCTACAAGCCTTAGCCTTATACTCCCTCACCCTAGCAACATCTTCACTAACTTCCTGATTAAACAAAACCAATAAGCGATCTTTATCAACCAATTGAAAAGATTCATGAACAACTTCCTCCAACGACGAATTTGGAAAGTTAGCCATGGATGGACAATAACCAACTTAGAATGTTAAAAGAAATCGATACAATCTATGAAAACATTAGAAAGATAGACGGGTGGGGGGGGGGGGAGGCAAAACACACTATGGACTCATAGGACACATACACTTTGGGCTTAACAAAAACAAACAACACACTATTGAAATAAAAATGACTTTGGGCTAAACAGATCCTATACACAAACAACATTGGCCCAACTAAATTCTAGCAACAATTGGTATACAATACACACAACACTAACAAAAAAAACAACAAAATAAATTGTCATTTACACATACAAAGTTTAACTAATTCTTTATTTCTAACGATTTATCCAAACAACAAAAAAAACTAAACATATAAACAACAACCCCCGCGGCGAAGCGTGGGTACAAAAAACTTGTTATGAAATACATATGTTAGTATTTTATAATGTTATATATAAATTTTTTGTTGTTATTAATTAATCACAATTAAACTAAAATAGTAGAGTAAGACAAATAAATGACTAGTGAAAGCGATTAATAATGTTTACTATTCCTACTTCCACTCATCCTATTATCTTTTCTCTAAACCTTTATTTAAGGGTGTGAAAGACAAATCCTAAACCCAAATTATCTACCAAACAACTTTCTACTATCTTGTGTGTAACCTTTTTCCTTTTTGTGTTCTGAATATTTCATTTATAGTCCTTTGACTATTTGACTTTTGTTAGTTTATTCAGATTTTGTACCATGTTGACGGTGGTGATTTTGTTGAGAATTATGGTGATTTATGGTTTATTGTGATTAATAATCCCTTTTTGGAAGATATTATTGTATTATTTGTATTCCGGGTGGTTTGACCCGTGAATTTTGAGAAATGCCAAAAAAACGAGTCTGACACGTCTGTTAATGTCCAAATGAGTTTTGAAGGGTTTAAAGTGTAAATATGTCATGTAAATACTCTAGGTTAATGGAAAAGTATTTTTAAGGTGATTAAAAATGCTAATTAACTTTGGGGTAAATTTTAAGGTTGAGTTTTACGAGCTTTTAAGTGATTCTGACACGAAAAGAAAGACCTGAACTCTCCAAGGATGCTTAAGTGGGACGTGTAGGCCAAAGGGAACAAGAAGGCTAGTTTTTAGCTCTTATGTCCACCCTTGGTACCATTATATTCCTATACCATAACACTTCCATTCATTATCCATTTCATTTAAAAAAACACACATAAGTGTGTGTGTGTGTGTGTGCTAGTTCGTCCGCCACCTATACCACCATAACCACTATATATTTCCAACTTTGATCAACAACGTGATATTCCGGGTTGATACGAGTATTTGGGTATTCATTTAAACAAGGTTTGGGTTGTTCGGTTCGTGTCGAAATATACATTTTTGAAGATTTTCTTGTAAGTTTTCAAATTTAAATTTTGTTTATCTTTTTAGGTGTATTTTGATGCATAGATGTTAGTTGTATAAGTTGATCGTTGTGTAAATCGATTTTTGGAAATGAGTAAAAAAAGGTGTGTTTGGTTCGTTGGATTAAAAAAGGAAAAATGGGGGTTTTTGTAGTTTTGATGTTGTGGTCGTGATGGTTGAATAATATATGTTGCTAGATAGCTTATTTTTAATAGTAGCTTGTATAGCTTATCCGAGCTTATTTTTAAGCTATTTCTTGGCTTATTTTGGGCTTATAAGCCACAAAAATTTCTCAAAATCACTAGGAAAGTGATTTTGACTATTTTGTGTTATGGAGTATGTTTGACGACTATTTTTGAGGCTTATGGTAGTAACCAAATGCGATACGTATTTTTGAGCATATGGGCTCATGACCCAATAAGTCTATTTAAGCCGTGGCTTAATGGGAGGGATTATTGTGGTCCAGATTATTTTCTACTTATAAGTATATGCTTATATATGTAAATGGACCTTGATTATGGAATTGGATCGTATTTTGGACTTATAAATATCTTAATGGACCCTTATTGGGCCTTAAAGCCCAATAAGCGATATTTAGTTGTTGAGAGTTTTGATGAACTTTTGAAAGTGAAAGTGTGTTTACAAAGTGATATTGAACGATATTTTGGGAAAAACGTTTAGTAAACGTTAAAGATTAAGACTTTTTGAATTTTGTCGAAAAGTGTCGAATTGGTAAAAAGTGTTGAAAATAGGTTTGAAATCTCAGAAAATGTTGTAAGAGCGTACATGTCATGTCGAAATTTCGTAAAAGGTTTATACTTATAAATTTTCCTAAAAACATGATTTTTGATTTTAAATAATAAAATATTATTTAATTATTTTATTTATTTAATAAATTCACTAAAAGACAAAAAATGTAATTTTTCTCGAAACTTGTCTAATGTGTTTATTATGAGTAAAGGTTTCATTATCAACCATATTATGATTATTTTGAAGTGGCTAAGCTTACCGAATGGACTGGTCGAGATATATTTATAATTATTAATTATAAATATTTACTTATATTACTTATCTATTTTCTCTAAATAGTATAAGTATGTATTATCGAGTAATAAGATTGATATGATTGTGGAGAAATGTCGTCAACCATCACACTACTAAATTGTTTTGGGTAATTGTACAACGCGTCTAAACTCTATGCATCAAACATGAAGATTGTTTTGGAAATTGGTGATTAAATTGGGACATTAACTGGACTAGGTCATGTGCGGGGGTCGTTGCATTTGCTGTGTGATTAAGTTTTGGTTGCTAAAGACTTGCTTGAGGTGAGTTCTCGTAGCCCCACTTTTTACTGTTTTTCCGTTGGGGGAAAATGATACTTAAATGTGTTTTGAAATGTTTTGAATTGAACTGTGCGAAATGTGGTTTTGTTTTTGGGACAGGATATGTGCTTATGACTGCTATGTGAATATTATGTGTTGTATGATTGTTTGGAGCGGATGGGTACGCCTACCTAGTATTTGTGTGGTTATTGGAGCGGATGGGTACGCCTACCCAGGTTTGTGTGTGGTCCTGCCCTAATTTTAGTGCTCTAGCTGGTAGGCCCTTTAGGTGCGTAAGTGACATATGGTTATTGATTAGCGGTGATGCTAAGGTTATTTGCATATATTCACTATCATATAACACTATTGTCCACTGTTGAAATATTGACACAACTTTTAGGTTTAAGGTCAAACATACGATCACCAACATTATTGTTGACGTTTTCGAGTATCATTTTCAGGTGAAGTGAAAGAAGAATAGTTTAGTGATTGTGATAACAGACTTAGAACTATCCCGAGTGGATTTTCATGTGAAGTCTTGCTTGCTTGTTGTTTGATTTTAGTGTTTAGATGTTTTGGATTAAGTTTGGATTATAGACCCCTGTGTGGGCATTCGAATAATTGTAAGAGATTGTGAATTTTAGTTGCGATTTGGGACATCACTCGAGTTTGTTCGAGGTTGATGGTCTCATAGCACTTGAAGTTTATGCAATGTAGTTTTCTCTATTTTGTATCTTGTGTTATGATCGATCATTATGTTGCATTCCTGAGTTTTCGCCTTTGTCGGGGTGTGGCATAAATACTAACCTATTATACACATATGATACACACAACACACAACACAAGATATACAAGATGAATGATTATCACAAACGTGATGACACAACTAAACTATTAACACTTGAATCTTGACGTCTTCTTGAGTGTTCTTCACTAAAGAGTGGAATGAGTTGATCACTTGTAATGGATTATGTAACAAGTATAATGATCAAAGAATATATAAAAGATAAAATATACGTGAGAAAAATATATGTCAAGAGTTGTATAAAATGAAAAAATGAGGTTGGTATTTATAGGCAACCTTTTGAAATTCAAATCTCTCCCAGGGGAACAAGATGTGCGACCCACAGATCCCCCATCTCCTCGATCCGTCCAGTGTTTTTGGTGGATCCGTGGGTGGAGCTGGAACAAAATTTGTCATTTTGTAATTAACCTCAAATCTATACAAAATATTGTTTTGTACTTATTAAAACTAGTTTAATGGATTCTTCTAGAAGAAAATATTTCTTATCACCAATAAGGAAAGATTTTCTAGATTTGGGAAGATTTGAAAAGATTTAGAAAGATTGTTTCCACTTATGGTTAATCTTATTTTGTCTTACATGATTAATATAACTAGCTTATAATTAATCATGTGTTAGCTTAAATCATTTGATTAGAAAAGATTTATGCAAATGATAATATTTTTCTTTGATCATTAACTATGTTTAATAATGTCATATTCATACCTTAAGTGATTTGTCGGCGTCAAGTAAACTTTTGACTAAATAACTTGTTTACGTAAACTTTTACGTAGTATGACATTATATTTGTTATTATCAAAACATGAAGATCATTAAATATAAATATCGTTTTTGTGCGAATATTTGTATTAACATCTTGAATAATGCTCTTGGCTTGTACAGGTCCTACACATCGCAGCCATGGTGATAGATACGACTTGCGATATAGGTTATCGTCCATCCTTCTGTATTAGGGTGCCTTAATTCTTAGCTTCCTGGCCTTCTATAGATCTTTGGGAAGTGTTCCAAACAGTAGGTACTCTTGGATTGGTAGCATCCAGCTTTCACCTTCTTCTTTTATGATGTCTACCACTTCTTTTTGGACAATTGACTTTTCGTGCAGTACCTCCACCAAAACTTCCTTGGCTAGTCGTGAGAAATTCATTGAAGCTAAATTGCTAAGAGCATCCACTTTTTTGTTCTGATCTCGCCAGACGTGCTCCATGGAATAGCTGTTGAAGCTTTTTAGTATTTCCCTTGTTTTCTCTACGTATTTCTTTATCACTGGCTATCGTGCTTCGAAAGTCCTTTGACTTGGTTAGCCACCAATTGGGAGTCTACGAAGATTTTCAGATCTTGAACCTTCATGCCTGCTACAATTCGTAGGCCAGCTAACAGTGCTTCTTACTCTGCCTCGTTGTTAGTGGTGTCAAATTTGAATAGAAGAGCGTAAGTATACTCTTTTCCTTCATGATTGACTAACATCAAACATGCTCCAAAACCGTCGGTGCTTGATGCTTCATCCGTGCATAGTTTCCACATGCTTTCTGGTTCCTCCTCTTCGTCTGTTGTTTCCTTGGCTTCCTTTTCTTTGCTTTCAGTTGAGGGTGTCTCAACCAGGAAATCTGCTAGTATCGGACCTTTAACAGGGTTGTGTCCTCTGAATTCGATGTCATGCTCTCCTAGCTCGACTGCCTATTTAGCTATACGTCTTGACTTTTCGACCATTGCAAGAATTTGCTTTATGGCTTATCAGTCAGTATTTGAATGGGGTGAGCTTGGAAGTATATTCGAAGTCTTCTTGCAGCGTATACGAGGGCTAGTATGAGTTTTTCTAGCTCAGGATAGTTCAGTTCTGCCCCTTGTAGCATCTGTCTCACGAAGTAAATAGGAACTTGCCTTTTTCCTTTTTTCACTAGTAAGACTGCACTTATACTTTCCCATGAAGCTGCGAGGTACATTACTAAGGTTTTGCCTTTGATTGGGGTTGTAAGCGTTAGTAATGTCTCTAGGCACTCCTTCATTTTTTAGAAGGCCTCCCCTACCTCCGCTGTCCACTGAACTACCTTCTTATTCGTGCAATTTTTTAGTATTTTCATGAAAGAGATGGCCTTGTCTGCTCCTTTTGAAAGAAATTGGCTTAGGGCTGCCAATTTTTCATTAAGGCTTTGTATCTCTTTAACCGTTTTTGGTGGTTGCAGGTCGGAGATTGCCTTTACCTTCAAGGGGTGGCTTTAATTCCTTGCTTTGTAATGAGATGCTCCAGAAATGGTCCTTCCTTAATGCCAAAAGAGCATTTTCTTGGATTGAGCTTCATATTAATTGCTCGGAGCTTGTTGAAGGTTTCTTGAATGTAGATTAGCATGTCTTCTTCGGAGTCGCTTTTTTATTACCATGTCATCGACGTAAACCTCGAGGTTATGACTGATTTGGTTATTGAACACCCCATCGATCAGCCTTTGATACATAGCCCCTGCGTTTTTAGACCAAAAGGTAGCTTTTTATAACAGAACACTCATTCTCTCGTGAAAAAGGCTGTCTTTTCTTTATCTCCTTTAGCCATCTGTATCTGGTGATATCCCTTGTTTGCATCTAGGAAGCATTTTAGTTGAAATTTAGAGAGAGATTCTACTTTTTGATCGGCTTCTGGTAAAGGATAACGATCTTTGGGGCATGCTTTGTTTATATATGTGAAGTCTACGCACAGCTTCCATCTTCCATCATCCTTCTTTACCATGACAGGATTTGATACCCACGTCTGGTATTTGACTTCTCGTAGAATGTTGGCGTTCGTAAGCTCTTCTACTTCTTTACATATTGCTTCATTCCGTTATGGTGCTAGACCTATTTTCTTTTGCTTAACTAGCTTTATGTACTTGAATTCATTTAGCCCGTGTCATGTATTGAAGGGTTTTCCTCCTACCATAATGGTACTCGGAATTCTCGTCATGTCAGCACAAATCTACGCAAAGACATCAACGTTTGACATTAAGATATCCTGCAACTTCTTCTTAAAACTAGTTGGCAGCTGCTTTCCATTGACGATTGTTTGTTCTGGATACTTGTCATTGACAACAACCCTTTCTTCAGCGTCCACACAGTTGAGAATACCCTTCGTAACCTCTTGAAAGGTTTCTTTCAGCTTCTTCTGTCTGATGCATATTTTATTTTAAAATATATTCTTTTACCAAGTTTAAAATTTATAAAAATCCATCTACCTAACAATGCACTAACGGGCAGAGAACTCGATCGTGGGTAGTATAGAATGGTAAATCCGAGGCCGTCCCAAGAGCTAAGTTGTAATTAGTTTTAATTTGAAATGTCACGTTAAGAAAATGGTTTTTGATTTGATTTAAAATGAATTTAAAATAGCAATAAAATTAAATACTAAAAATAAAAAGAGTTGAAAACATCAGGAGAGAAAACATGCTAACCTAGTTACATCATTACTACTGTTATGAAAATGTTTTCCTGTGCAATGTTAAACTATGGTTTCATTAGTGGTTTCTAAGGTCGGTAGACTTGAAAAGGCATATTTAGTCTATCCTATACTTCCCGCGATTCTGACTCAGTCCAAATCGTATAGGAGGTAGGATATCAAGGTTGCAGTGATTAATCCCAGCTATTTCCAAAACTGATATAATAATCTAAACATATTATTAACCCTCTCTGAAAGAGTTCCTGTGCTTTTTAAGTATGTTGAGTGATAAGTGCGGAGACCGGTTAGTTATAGATCCTCCCTAGTACCCGATGGATCCCATATTGACTAGATAATTCAATAATGGGGCAAGCAAAGTCCAAACCACCCGTACTACCAAAACCTAAGGTTACACGATAGTCAAAGAATATCTAACAAAACCATAATCTAACAGGAAACAAACATCATAACAATAGTAATTGCATAACTAAGGCAACACTTTAAGTGCTTAGCCGCTCATGGTAACGGAAACACAACAAGAAATCAATGTAATCATAGATTGAAAGCTCATAATTCTTACAGTATTCATATTTGAATGATTAAATACAAAAAGTAAGTAAAGTGTGATTTCCTTGGACTCCAAGTGGAATTCTTCAAAGGTTGGAAGCCTTTGTCGCCTCTCCAATTGGCTGTGGAGGAAGTGATGTCGGAATAGCTTGAATGAGGCCTCTATTTATAGGTATCGAACATGTTACGGCGTAACTCTTAAGGTGTTACGCCGTAACCTTCTTACACGGAATCCCATATTTAAGCAGTTGTTACGGCGTAACCAGATATGGTGTTACGCCCTAACCTTCAAATAATGTTCAAAAGTACGTGATCTTCCTTCCATATTTGTGGATTTTCATGGTTACGGCGTAACCATATCGGGTGTTACGCCATAACTCTATCTATGGTAAGATTTCCTTCCAAATTCATGTTTACGGCGTAACTAGATATGGTGTTATGCCGTAAAGTTGTCCTTGATCTTCGTACTTGCTTAATATATGTTACGATGTAACAATTTTTGGAGTTACGCCGTAACATTCTTCAAATATTTACACTTTGAGTCCTTTTCCCTTGTTTCTTGTCACTTTCTTGCATTTCACCTGAAAACTACAAAATGATAGAAAATATCTAGTTTTCGAGTGTTAGTGAAACATTTGCAGGTAATATAGGGGATATTTTGCCACCAAAAAGTATTAAATATTTGATGTTATCAAATATCCCCCCACTTGACTTCTGCTTGCCCTCAAGTAGAACCTGTTAGAACATTTCATAAAAAGATTTCTCGAGAATAACTTCAAGAAATGAATTTATAAAACTCTTATGCTAGAAAATATCAAAGCCGAACACCTCACAAAAAGGGGATAAAAAGTCACCCAGCTCTCCACTAGTCTAAGTGTTTCATTTTTGGGGTGATCGCTTAATTGTACAGTCATAGCATGCATTCTATCATAAGCTTGGAAAGTACCCAAATCTGTACCAGTTAGAATTAGGGTCTAAATAATTCTTAAAAGCAACAAGGGTAATGTTGTTCCCAACTCAAGATCTATTCTTTAGCTTGTAAAGATTATGTTACTTTGGATAAATCCAAAACAATAATGTTATAAACTTTGTGAATACTAAAGAGTATGCGGAATCTACTCTTTAATACTTAGACGAAATATCAATAAAACAGTAAACTTGAATAAACAATGATATAACCAAAAAGCTTCAATATTATTATGATGAATAATATGAGTACTCTATCTAGTACTAGGGTTTACAACCTTGAAGCTATGCATGCAACTCTATGAATGAGATTACAATAACCAAAACCTAGGATCTCCTTTTATACACCAAGAAGTCCTTTACAAGATAACTACAAATCTTTGAAGATACTCAAGATCTTCTATAATTCTAATCGTATACATATCTTTCTAACTTTATAAGATATACACTTTGAATAAGTCCATACATATCTCTTCACACATCTTTATCTTCATGCAGTCATTATCTTCTTCTGGCAGTCTTAAGTCTTCAGCAGTATTAAGATCTCTTCAGCAGTATTAAGTTAGTACGAGAAGTACTAACTTTTACACTAGCAGTACTAATCAGTTAGTACTGGTAGTTATAATTTGAGCAGTACAAACTTTTAGGCTTGACAGTACTAAGTGTAAAGACTTTTAATTCCTAACAGGTAATATGGTTTTAAAGGGTAATAAAGGGGTTAGGATAGACATGGGATACACATTTAATGGTTGTTAATATAAAAACATAAAACAAATAGTCTAAAGTAATCTAAGGTTATCATAACTAGCCACTGTCCATCCATGGGTCCAAGAGTCTAGGTCTAAAAATCTAATCTTCAATAATGGGCTACTAGCTCCATTCATCATGAGTATTGGGATGGCATGGTGTAATAATGGGCTACTAGCTCTATTTTTTATAATTACTGAGATGTCTTGGTGCAATAATGAGCTACTAGCTCTATTTTTTTATTTTTTTTTATTTTGCACCATCTTTACATTCTATTTAGCACATAGGTGGATTTTTTGTTTCACCCTCTTTTCTTTATTTTCTTCATGATAAATATGCAAATGTTGCAAGAGTTTATATCTCTAATTATTGCCTCTGCAACATCCGATATTATACGCACATCCCCCCACTTGAGATAAACAATGTCAAAAGTGGTGATATAAGGGGTCTTTATAGATCATAACTGATTGGTCTTTCACGAATGCATATAATTTTTGTTCCCATTTCCCCCAAACAATGGACTTAAGTAGCCAAAGATTTTAACACAAAGAAAATAAAGACTACAGGGTAAGCTAAAGTGAAATGGTGTACGAATCATATAGAGTAGGGTGAATACATAGATTGGTGTAACAAGGGTAATCTAGGGGTATCCTGCACTAATAATGAGTGCAACAAAAGGTTTTATCACGGGAGGTCGACAAGTCAGTGTAACAAGTCGATAAACACACACATGTAGGTTATTTTCGTTAGTGTTTCCTTCTTGAACTATCCATTCCTGCTAACAATTAGGTCTCGAAATGGTGTACAGGCCAAGTTCTAAAGTCTACAATACTAATAGCACACTCAATATTTTGGTGGATTTTTGAGTAATATAAAGGAAACGGAGTATTATGCATAAATCTCACCAAGTAATAATAAATGGTAATGTGCATTCGGCAAAGATTAATTCTAGTTATTTAAGAAAAAATTGTCAAAAATTTTAAAATTGGCATAAGTTTCAAAGAAAACTAGAAAATCGAAGGCAAAACATACGTCAAGGATTAATTCTACTCTCATCCCCCCACTTGATTTGTACAATGTCTCTATTGTACATTAATGAAATGAAATAAAAAGGAAAGAGTAGAATTAAGACAAGAAACTCCCTGAGCATTGCTTTGAAATTTGAAATTTGGCAGAAATCTTTAGATTATATCCGTCTTCTCGCAAGCTCTTTATCCCATGTGATCATAAAACAAACCAAAGCATAAAATCATTCTACAAGAATTATGAAGTATACAGGAAATACAAACCTAACTAAGTTTCGTAGGAATCACGGATGCATTTAGCATATGCAATAAGCCATTTAAACCACTTGGTGGCCCAAGTGGACGAGTTTAGTCTCGTGAGGGCTTCCAGAGAACATACCCATAAAGTCCATTTACGTATACAAGGTTTAGACATGTTTAAAACTTAAATTTTTAAGATTTCAAAAGGAGGTTACGGCATAACTCCGGTGGTTACGTCGTAATCAAGTGGTAAAATTTTTAAGTTTTAAAGGCGTAACCATGAAATGGTTTACGTCGTAACTACAATGGTTACGTCGTAAACTAAATTCGTTATGTCGTAACTGCTGTAGATTTAGCAAGGTTACCAAATGATTATGAGTCGAGCCGGTCTCGATAATTGCCTCCTAGTTTCTGGATTATGCAAAACAAAGTAAGAAACATGCAAACCAACTAATGCAAAAAGAAAAGTTCATTAAATAAAGGACGGGTTGTCTCCCGACAAGTACTTTTGTTTATTAACGAGTCTTTAAGTTAGACTCATGCCCATCCTACGTTTCGTAGTCAAAGTCCTCTCCGTCATTCCCAAGAACTTCTTCCATTTCCTCCATTATCATTATTCTAAACCTTAATCCATTTTTCCTTCCCAAGGACAGGGTTTCATTATTCTCGCCACTAACACATATGAAGCTACA
>BQNB010004052.1:13331-101922 GCA_026074375.1 Tanacetum coccineum | reverse complement strand
CCTTGCTTGATGTAAACATTTAATTGTTTGATGCCCGTTTACATTGAACGCTAATTTTTGGCGTACGCGATTTAACTTAACGTTTACAATTTAATGCAAACACGTACAATACTAAAAATAAATAGTACATTTATTGACATCGTCAAAGACTTGAAAACACAGGGTGTTATATAATCCTAGTGCCTCTTATCTAGCAAATCCTAATACTCACTATGTGGTCTCAGGATGTATTACAAAAACAAGTTCTAGAATTTAATATACTATCGGTATACTCATATAAATTAATACCGATACTAATGCTCCAGAAAAGGTGACAAAGATCATACGTACACATCCGTAATGACGGAATAGACACATATATCTGCATTCGAACCTTAACTCGAACAAGCTAAAGGCATAAACTATCTTAGGTATCAATAATGGGTACCCGAATTCCTATAGATCTAAAGGCGAACCTTACATTTTTGGGGTGGAATTATGAGGGTTTTATGTGCTAGTCATATAAATTCCTATCCATGAGATGCTATTAATACTTGGTTTTCGTCGGTATGTGTCATAAAAAATTTTAAATTTTGTTTAAAATTACCTTTTTATGCTATGTTTCGATATATTACCCATCATTTTAAGGAACAAGCAAATGGAAAATGAAAAAATAGTTTCTAAGGCTTATTTCCCCCTATACTTAAGTTGAACATTGTCCCTAATGTTCTATAGAAGTACCCGTAAAAACAAATAAAGGGAAAAGAAAACAAGTAAAAAAACTAGTACTCCCCTGGTTTGCTTAATAATGGAGAAAAAACATGCAATTACTGGTTAAATCGTACTCCAAGAATCATCCAATGAAACTTCCTAAGAATTTCCAAGATTTTTCTCATCAAATATAACCTATAATCAACGACAACTACACCAAGCATAAAATCAGCGGGATAGATATAAATACAATGAGAATTTAGGGTTTGACTCTATGAAAGCAGTAAAGGTAGGATGAGAGTAATGATATAATCATAGGTTTATGCAGGTTTACACAAAATTATAAATTTTAAATATTACACATTTTATTTTTCAGAAATACTAAAAAAATTTGAATTTTTACATTCCTGGAGACGTGACGCGTCGGGTGTTAGTCCTGACGCCGTCTCCAGCGTTTGTGACAAATTCTTCTTCGTTTTTAATGAGAAATTTCCTGCACGCAGTTTTATTAGTTAAATCTGAAGAAAGCACTGCATAAAAACCTGGAATTAATCATTACAATCATATGACTCAAAACTGACGCGAATTAATCTAAACAAATTATTTTAACTGTTTGAATTTGGTTCTAAAAATGGATATATTCCCCTACACTTATTTTGTTGCAAAATACCTTTGATTGCAAATAAGACGAAGTTATAAACAAAAAAAACATGATTACAAAATTGATTCAAACATAATAAAACAAACAATATAGAATTAAAACACACGACACTCCTAAGTGCGAGAAAAATAAACATTAGGTTGCCTCCCAAGAAGCGGTTTTATTTATTTATGAGTTTTATAGCTAGACTCGAAGTCACACGTTAAGTGTCATAGAATTGGTCCAAGTCGATGATCTCCCTTGGACTTTCTCTCTCGGAGAGCTTTCTAGTGGTGGAGATGGATCGTAGGGTTTTGGTAAACTCTTCTCCGTCTGGATCAATCAGTCTAATCTTGGCATGCCATGCTTCATCTCCTTTTTTGGGTGGTTTGTTCCAGTTTATTGGGTTGTTAATTTCTGACCCCCACATGTTATTCTTAAGGTTTATGGGTATGGCTCCTAGAAATTCAACCATTCTTCCAAACACAAGGACATCTTTAAAAGGATTGATCTCAGCATCTCTAGAAATTTTCCATTCTCCGGGCAAATGGTAATCTAAGAAGTCTTTCCTAGCATAGTAAGGGGGTTTTGCGCCTATTTTATCCGTGCTAGGTCGGGGTTTATAGGATTCCTTTTCATGTGTGTCTAATAAGGTGTTCTCTTACCTAAGTTTATTCCTTTATACACGATTACGACCTAGTGATTCCTTCTCCTACCGCTATTTTGGGCATCCTACAATCAATAACTGCGTTTGGCCGGTAGATAGGAATCCTTTTCCTATAAGTAAAGGGGTCTCAGGGTCCTTTTTCATATCGAGTACATAGAATCATTTAATAGTTTTAGTTTTCCTATATGGACTTCTACGTCTTTAATGATCCCTACGGGGTAGGATTTGGTTTCGTCAGCCAACCCAAAGATATGGTCAGTTTCTTCTAATAATCCGATGTTAAGCTTTTTGAAGAGGTAAAGTGGGATTATGTTTACACATGATCCTAGATCAGCTAGCGTGTCGAAAGGTTTTGAGTCCCCTAATCTACATGGTAGAGTGAATAGCATGGGGTCTCCGATCTTTGTAGGTGTTTCTCCTTGAACAAATGCTGACCCGTTTTTGCCTAGTTCTAAACTCTCAACGTATTTATCTAATATAGCATTATAGACTTGGGCATGTGCTAGGGACTTCGAGAGAACCGAGGTTAAGATGCAAATCTTTAAACTCATCTTCAAGGGTTGGTTCGGGTTACTCCGGTTGTTGTGGTTCGATGATTGCATCATTGAAATGTGCCTTGTGTAACATTTTGTATTTTCAGGTCATTTACGACGTTCATTTAAGTCACTATTTATTTTAGTTCTCGTGCGTTTACTTTTAATTCCTATTATATTATTAAATCGCGTACGCTAAAAATTTTCATTTAACATAAACGGGCACCAAACAAATTAAAATTTACGTCAAGCAAGCATTATTTTATCTTTACAAAAATAATAATTAACTTTTTATATTTTATTTTTGTTGGATACGAAAAGCATTTACGTTTCGCAAATTAAATACATTTAGGCGTACCCGGGAGCACCGATACCTAACTATACATAATATTCTAGAAGCTATTATTTTCATACAATGCTAAGACAAAAAAAATCTTCCTTTCCTTCCTTATATCACGTCAACCACAAAACCAAAAGTCACCAACATTTTTTTTCTAAGACTTGGAAATTCAAAGCTTATCATAAGTCGACAAGTACTCTTCCATAATGTAACCCACAAATCTACCTATACCACTTATACACCTAGTATAATTCAATAAACATATCAAGGTGACAATTTGGTGTCCTTTTTCCCTAAAACAAGCCTCAAAAAACAAGGAGAACCACAAAACTTAGTTCTAGGGACTTCTTTATCACATCAACATGTACACTGAAACTGTTTGCACCTTTTCTCATTATCTTCTTGTAAATAATGAGTGGTCCCACCATCTCAAAGAGTGGGGTTGAATTTGCTATTGGTAATTTGCACTCACTTTGTGAATATATATATAAGAGTAAAATAGTTTCTTTACCTATTATTTTCCTAGGCAATTTAAACACACTCTATGTTTTTCTTCTACTTACCCACGGCAGCCCTTAAACCACAAGAAAGAATTCTTAATTTTCTTATAGCAAACATTCACAGTGTGCAGTATTATTAAGGGTTGGCCTTTGGAAGCTTGGGTATATTTTTGACAAAGGGGTAAAAAAGAAGAAAGTTTAGGGTTTTCATCATAGTATTTTCGAACTAGGGTTTGGTTTGTAGGGTGATCTTGTTTCTTTCTCTTTTCACATAATAGGTCATTCTAAAAAAACTCATCTTTTCAATACTTTACCGTCCATGGTTTATACATATTGTTGTTTTGTAATCACCACTTGTTTTGTTGTGTGTTTACAAGGTTAAATGTGATATCCGTACATACTAACATATATACTACCGAACCAGATGATTTTTTTGTAAAATGATGCTAAGGAATCAAGAAAAAAACACTTGTTATAAGTATGGTTAACTTATATAGAATCATGGATAGTTTACTTGTTTGAAAGTTTACTACAAAGGTGATATACATATACTCATGAGAACTTGGACTTGGAAAAATATTGGACATCACTTAGAGGACTCTAAATATGTATAACATAGGATATCAAGTGAAATAGGAAGCTTGTACAAAGATAATCATGTAACAAGTTCATAAAAGCTCATTTTCCAAATCCTAAGAACACTTCAATCTGTTTTGATGATTCTGTTAAAATTCGTGTTTTTATAAAATGTGGCACCTACTGTATCTTATAGTACTCCTCAAGAGGTTTCCAAATATATAAGGAACTCGCAAAACCGATTAATAACGAAGAAGTTACGCTAGTTACGAGATTAGGGTAATTAAACAACTAAAAGTGTTTTTATAAAACTTAATTTATAAAAAAACTGTTATAAAACACATTCTGATAAAAATAGATACATATTCCATGATGATAGTACATGTCATGAGGTTTCCAAACATATAAGGAACTTGAAAAACGAAGCTATAACGAAGGAGATACAATAACCGCAAGATCTACGTTTATAAAAATACTTTTATAAACTATTTTGAGTTTCTGAGTTCGAAACAGCCCCTTATAAAAATAGTAGATGTTTTTATTAAATAGTTCATTTCGACACGAATCCGTGCATATAAAGAACACTAAAAACGCAGTTAAAACGAGTAAGATACGACGTTTCATAGATTCGAACATTATACGTAAAGCTGTTCTTATTTATATGTGAGACTGGTAATCGTTCAGGCAACTACTGAAACTCATATTTGAGGACATTTCGGGTCTGATTGAGTCAAAGTGTATAACTACAAAGTCTCCGGAACGACATTTTACATTAAACTTGCCAATTTTCATAATTTTCGGATGTATAGTTTGTAAACTAGACACTTTTCCTGACATGAATAGTGTTGGTTCGTTTTTAAAATAAATTTTTGCGAAACATTTTAGAATCATTTATATAATATTTATACATGTCTTAAACTTTATAAATATTATTTTACAAAGACAATTAAAACTATTTTATTCAAATTATTTACGAGTTACGAACACGTGGTATTTGTATAACAAACGCGATTAAATATGATTTATATAACTCAATTAGATGGTGATGTAGCTATATAGAATTATATATGGTAGTAGTTATTCAAAGTACTTAGTACTCATACGACCCATATTTACTTAGGTTGCTTTCGGATATTTTCGTGACACGTTTTCTGTCATTCACTCGACTTATTCCATCCCTTCACTTCTAAGGTGAGTTCATAGCCCCACCTTTTCCTCTTTTAATGGTTTTCATAAACTGTTTTCGGGGTGAGAATACGTGCTTGTTTTACTAAGTAAACTTATTGGTTTCTATACGTAAGCGTTACATGACTATTTTTACTAAAGCTTGATTTGTTTACTATATAATTTGAGATCGTTGGATACCTATATTTGAAACCGTGAATTTTGGACATGATTGTTTTACCTTGGACACAAGTGTTGTTTTCTAAACTGTATGTTATCCAGATTATTGCCTGAATGCTATTGCCTAAGAGCCACGAATGCGGGTGCAATTCCCTTATAATTACGAACACGGGTGCAATTCCTTTATAATTACGAATACTGGTGCAAATCCCTTATAATTACGAACTCGGGTGCAATTCCCTTATAATTACGAATATTGTTGCAACTCCTTTATAATTACGAACACGGGTGCAATTCCCTAAGAACTACGAATACGGCTTCGATGTCATGAGCTTAGTGCAATAATACCTGTTTGACTTTGTTAATACGTTACATGGTCTGTCGTTTTGGACTTCGGGATACGTACTTAGTCCGCCTTACTTTATCTTTGTGGTCACTCATTTACTGATAAACCTATGAATTCACTCAACCATTGTGTTGACTTTTAGCATGTTTAATTTCAGGTTCTAAGGTGTAATTTCTGAAGGGGAGCTGCAGGGATATCATGAAGATGGATTATGTGTTTATTTAAATTCGATGCACTCTTTAACTTTTAAACCTATGTCATCTTTGTGAAAACCGTAAAACTTTTGTGTAACAAATGTTATCGTTGAAGGCTTTTATGACGCTTTTAAAGTATGTGGGACTAATGTTTGAAATATGATATTTTATAATGCATCGAATGTACTTATTTAAAACGTCTCTTTGAAGTCGTTTCCTATATCTTGTTTGTTGTACTATGACGTGGCACCCCATTGTTTCCATTCCGTGCAAGTCTGATTTTGGGGGTGAGACAGATTGGTATCAGAGCACTGGTTGTAGAGAACTATGTCGTTTTCAAAACCTGGACTATAACCGTTTTTCAAAAAAAAAATTAAGATTCTTTCACCGTTTTCGCTATCCGCGCGCGCATGCTCCCTAATCCCTTATAACCTCTCTTTTGCATCTCTTACTACTTTATATGGATAATGAGTATTTAAAAAGACTATGTTTCTCGCTCTCTAAAAGTTATCTTATGACGTCTTACTGTTTACCTGATATCGGTCAGTTATATAAATCTTGACCGCTCCGATTATCGCGTACTTCCTGATTTCTCATTTACTCCCTTAAGCGTTGATACTGGTATTATATAAGGATACCTATGCATATGAAGCTAATTTTCTTTTGATCTCTTACGAGTACTTCGAACTTTTCGCGACTTTTAACTTGCCACTCGGATCGTGCAGTCTTTTGACACTTACATTTGGAACACGATTGACTTAACGTCTCATTATTTTTATCATTATTTTCCCATGATTTTGAAGAATAGGCCGCAAAGGAACTCTTTTATTCACGGTTACTCTGTTTTGTTATGTGTTTTGTGCCGCGATACTTTTAGTAGGATGATTTATAATCGTCTTATTGAAATGAATTGGAGCCTACTCTTATTTGGAATAAGGAAATTATAAACCGCCGAACCATAAGTTTATAATATTTCTTACTTACAGGATTGGGACGCCCTCTTTTGTAAGTGAAACATAATTATAAATGAGTGGGCTTACTGTGTTATCGACACATAGGTGTGTTGTCGTATGAATCATTCTTTAGGCTATGAACTTCTTTCGACTCGTGAATTGTTATATGATTTTTTTTCCGAATGTGCATCGACCGTCGCAAACCATATGGAGATAAGGCGAATTGATCTCCGGGACGGAGATCCCTTAAGGTGGGAAGACTGTGACAACCGGCAATTTTCGGAACTTTAAATGACTATTTTACCCTTTGACTTTTTGGGTCTGACTTGACTTTTTGACTTTTGATCTTTTATTGTCACATAAAAGCGATTACCGCGCAACCGATAATTTTTCGGAACATATTTAAAGGAGATATATGTTATTCCTAAGTTGATTTATAAAAAACGAGCAGCTAAATCACGTTTTCATTATTCGGACTCTAAAGTAATTTGATTTGTAAAATGATTCTGACAACTTTTGAGTTTTGACGAGACCGAAAATAGTCAGAAGTGACTGAAATACGTCGCAAGTTTTAGAAACTAAGAACAAGCGTACCGAACCGAAAATAATTAAATTATATTTAATTATCACTTTTATTAAATAAAAATATTTAATAAATTATTTATCATGTTATTCAACAACGTTTGTTAAAACGCAACTATTCAAGTTAAAGTTTATTTTACGGACAAAGTTTATCAATAGTACCCAATAAATAATATAGAGGAACTACAATTTTGGTCCCACTATCATTAACGGGTTATAAATCACTTTTGGTCCATTGTTTAAACAATTTGCGTGGTTGTAAGCCAAAACCGAGTATCCATTTCACATTTGATCCAAATCAGGACATTCGGTTAATACTGATTTGGCTTCAATGTGAAATGGGTACTCGTGGTTTTGGTCAAATGTGAACCTAAATTGTTTAGATTTGGCTCAAATGTGAAATGGATACTCGGGTTTTGGCTTAAACCCGCAAATTTTTTAAAAAATGGACCAAAAGTGTTATACCCGGTAAAGATAGTGGACCAAAATTGTAGTTTTCTCAAATAATAAAACATTTTAAATAAATGTTATAAAACAATTACGAGATAATATTCGTGTAAATACTCATTTTTATAGGAAAAATGATTTGGAAAACAATGACGCAAGTTTCGTGTTTTGAATCATCCGTTAAGTCGCCCAAACGAGTCCCGAACCATTATTTACCAAAATTTACACTTTTGGCCCTTGTGAAAATATTTACACAATAAACCCTATACTATTAAACACTTATCAAATTTTTTTAAAACTTTTATTATATATATAAAAGTTTATTCTTTTTTTTTTCTTTAATTTCCTTACATATAACACACACACCCCTCCATTCTCCCTCCTCTTTTTTCGGTCAGCGCCCGCCCACTACGTGCCGCCATCAGCCGTCGCGGAAAACTTTTTCGGCGAGTTT
Source organism: Tanacetum coccineum (assembly GCA_026074375.1). NCBI lineage: Eukaryota > Viridiplantae > Streptophyta > Magnoliopsida > Asterales > Asteraceae > Tanacetum > Tanacetum coccineum. The sequence continues at coordinate 93,656 of BQNB010004052.1, read as the reverse complement.
TCCGGCCGAGTTCAAAAATGTTTCTCATCACCCGATCTATCCGATCCCCACACCCACTCGCTGCCACGCGCCCCCCCCCCCTCCGGCAGCCGCGCCGCGCCACTCACCACCCCACTCCATCCACACCGACGCCACCATTCATCATCATATCATCATCTCATCTCATCTCACACCACCTTCCTCTCCCCACACGAACACATCCCCACCACAACCGCCACCCCCATGGGTGAGCTGTTGATTTTCTTGTGGTTTCTCAGCGCCTATCACTAGGTGTTGCTTCTTCACGTGGGTTTATTAAGCACCAAAAGGGTGCGTTGGATCTGTGTTTGCACCAAAAAGGGGCATATCGTATGGCTTAGCAGAGCTAGGGTTCGTTTGGTTTTCATATACGCACAAGGGTGCGTTTGGTTTTCATTTTAGCTCGAGACCAGGGTGCGTTTGGGTGGCAGAAAGCACCACTAGGGTGCGTTGGGTTTATGGTTATGCACATAGGGTGCGTTTGGCTTAACAGCCACCACCAAGGGGGCGTTTGGTTTTGTTATAGCGACTAGGGTGCGTTTGTTTTGGGCTGTCAACCACCCACAAGGGTGCGTTTTGGTTTATAACACCACAAAGGGTGTGTTTGGTTGGGGTTGGCAGCCATAGGGGCTTCGATTTGCTTAAAACACCGCAAAGGGTGCGTTTGGTTGGCAGATTATACACCAAGGGGTGTGTTTGGTTTGGACAGTTTCGCTAAGGGTGTGTTTGGGTTAAGGGAAACGCCATAAGGGTACGTTTGGGTTAACAGTGTAAACATTCCATATTTTAGGTCATTTTCGACGTCATCTATTTTACGAGTTAATTTTTTTTTTCTCGTACGCGTTCGCTTTTAATATTAAGTATGAGGTTAAATCGCGTAAACTAAAAATCAACGATTAATGTAAACAGACACCAAACGAATTAAATGTATTCGTCAAGCAAGCTCATATTACTACTTTTAGGAAAGTAAGTACTCAATTTTTATAATTTTATTTTTCGTCGGTTACGTAAAACGTTTACGTTACGCGATTTAAAAAATTACGTTTAGGCATTCCGGGATCACAAACTTTTTAGCTTAACAAATACCCACGTTTCATACCAAGTACACAAAAATAATTCATATAACATCACTTATATGAGTATGTGGCCGAAATTTTTAAAGATAGGACCAAGAATTATCAACTTGCCCTAAATATCTAGATATTATAGGAAACCGATTGATGATGAATTTTGAAATGATCAACACTCTCGATGTGTCACAAAACCACTTTAGCAAGTGACACGTCCATTGATTTTCAAATCAATTTTTACTTCAATCGGTGAGATAGTAACTCGCTGGTTCACTCTTATCATGTTGTCTGCTTTGAGGCGTTCCGATAATGAGAACATGCTGAGTTTGATGAATCTAATACACATGTGTTAGAAAGATTCTATACTTCATCTGGAAATCCTGTCAAGGAGATTCTTCTTAAATTGAATCTACCTGATCACAGGTTGATCCTTACAGATTCGAAGATTACTCCAACCAAATGCGGGCGAATGACAAAGCCATATTCGTCCCCTCGCTTTATTGCTAACTGTTTTATTGCAGGAAACTTAAAGATGGTGGTGAAGGTACCTGTTTCCCGCTGACTCACAAGATTCATAGCCACATGCTCATACCAGACCGACAAACATAAAGACATCATGAAAGCTCAAGTACATGTTTCAAGACTTCCGCTACTCTGATACCGTACGTCTTTCTTGAAGTGACAAAGTATTAAAGTCAAAGAATTTCAAAGAAGTTTCCGTCACTCTGATACCGAATGTCTTTCTCAAAGTGACGAAGTGTTAAAGTTAAAGAATTTCAAGAAAGATGCAACATTAAAGCTTTTCAAGTCAACAAATCAAGAAAGGTATGAGCATGTCGGTCCAAAGTCACAAGTTTCACAAGATGGCAAAGTTCATTAAGATGGCAAAGAGATTATGCTTGGTTGATGATCTCAAGATGCTCAAGATCACATTCTCACATACAAGGTAAAGATAAAGTAACAAGTTTCGAAATCCCAAAGTCACTAGATCACTAACACCATACTCACAAGAGTAAATCAAGAAATGAAGTTTACGAGCTGAAGACTAAAGATGAAGCATAGTATGCTAGGTTTAAAGTTTTGTAAATTGGAGTGACCTCCCTTAGGGGGAGATTGTTAGAAACAAGAAAAGTATCGGTCACTTCCAATATGTATTAGTCTTAGCCCGTAGTTAATCATATGTCAAGTAAAGTAATCTAATATGGCCCAAGGCCCATGGAAAGCCTATTTAGGTCCATAGCCGACCACATCTCATTTATAAATACCCTCTCCATGCTTTGGAGAGGGTGTTGGTTGGTTGGTTGGTTTTGTATTCACATTTTACTTATGAAATACATCCTTCTTTTCACTCTCTTTCACTAAGCTCCTTCCCATCTCATATCAAAGATTACTTGTATTCTTCAGGGGCCGCCCTCAGCTAAGGGTTTTTGGACTTGGTTTTTGACAAAAAAATTACAAAGATGAGTGACATTTTAATTTGCATTTCGCGAATTAAATATGCTTAAAGTACTTCGGATGAAGTATTTAAGTTGTCACGACACGGAATGGAACATGAACTAGAATTGAGACAGAAGAAAGAGAAGCGAACTAAGATGATTTATGGAATGTGTTCCATCATTCCTAAACCAAGACGTAGATAGTTAAACGATTCACGTTTAAGGGGTTTAGTAAGAATGTCGGCGATGTTGTCGACGGATGGCACTTTTTCGATTGAGATATGTCCTTTCTGGACATTATCACGAAGAAAGTGGTGACGTATTTTGATGTGTTTGGTATGAGAATGTTGCACCGGGTTTTTGCTAAGGTCAATCACGTCTTTGTTGTCGCACATGATGGGAAAGTCGTCGAGTCGTACGTCGTAGTCGATGAGAGCTTGTTTCATCCATAGTGCTTGTTGACATGCCTTTCTAGCGCTTACGTATTTGGCTTCGGTAGTGGATATAGCAAGAGAGGTTTGTTTCTTCGAGAACCAAGATGTCAAACAACATCCCACGAAGGTACAAATACCGCTAGTGCTCTTTTGGTCCACATAATCTCCCGCATGATCAGAGTCGGCATATACTACGGTTTCTATGCCGGTCCCCTTAGGATAAACCAAATAATCCTACGTGCGTATCCTTAATGAAATTGAAAGATACACTTACCCGATTTTAAGGTGAGAGTTTTTAGGACCTCATGGAAGCGAGCACAAAGGCCTGACACTAAAAACCCCAAAATTGAAAAATTTTATATTCCCCATGCCTACTGCCGTTAGGTATAATAAACTACCTAACATGATGCCTCGTACTTTGGTGACTATCTACTGACTCACACTCTTCGTCTTCGTGAGTTTAGTATCAGAGGACATGGGGTTTTTTCATTAGTTTTAGAATCCTTTCTAGACTAAATTTCTTTTTAAAAAGCCCTTTTTTTTTTTTTCTTTAATATACTTAGATTGATTTAAAGAATATAACATCTTCCATTTTTTTAATTTATAATCCAAGGAAGAATTAAGTTCACCCATCAATAGCTCATCTCGAACTCGTCATGCATAATTTTGGCAAATTCCATCACACATGTCTTGACAAGTCGACCCGAATATATTGTCATCGACAAATAATGTGAATAATGATAGAGATTGAACTTTCTTCTTAGTAAAAAAGAGTGTTATCTACCATCTCATTTAATATTCATTTAATAAGGAAGGCTTTTTATTCTAAACATACCAAGCTTTGGATGCTAGTTTAAGACCATATAAAGCTTTCTTTAATTTATAAACATGATTCAGTTTTTCAAAATTAATAAATCTTGGAGGTTGTGCCACTTATACCTCCTCATTGATAAAAACTGTTCAGGAATGCACTTTTTACATCCATTTGGAACAGTTTAAAGTCTAAGGCGTAAGAATAAGCTAATAAGATTCTAATGGACTCAAGTCTAGCAACCGGGGCATAATTTTTCATCATAAACGATGCCCTCTTTGTTGGTTTTAGCCTTGAGCAACTAACTAGGACCTTATTTTGAAAACAATTACCGTTCTCAGTCTAACTTATTTCTAAATACCCACTTTAGTTCCTATGATTGTCATATTCTTGGTTGAGAACTAACATCTAAATCGTAGTTAGCAACAAATTGATTTAATTCTTCTTGCATGGTGACTATCCAACTCTCATCTCCTAATGCTTCATTCACATTCTTAGGTTCTATAGTTGATAAAAATACAAAAGAAGTTACTTTGGGTTTTGGGCTTGTAACCTAAAGGGTTTCTTTGGTTAAAGGTTACCCTATGACATTTTCTAATGGTGGCTCCTTAGGATTCCTTAATGTTGATTATTTCATCAACCTCTAAATTTCATCCACAATGTCATTTTCTAGGTTTTTCTTTTCGTGAACTTAATTGCTTATACTTCATCTAATCATCATCCACCAAGGGTGATGCCTAAGGTGGAGGAGTTTCATACTAATGTCACCGATAAGTGATTCTTTGAATTCCTAGTGTGTTTGTTTTAGGAAGCTATAAGTATGCTTTACTATTTGAGAAATAACCTAGAAAAACCATCTCATTATGACTTTGGGTCAAACTTGGTAAGGTAGTCTTTTGTGTTCAAAATGAAGCACTTGCTTCCAAACACTCTAAAATAATCTAGTGTAGGTTTTCTACCTCTTAAGAGTTCATAAGGTGTTTTTCCTAGAATGGCTCTAATGAGAATTCGGTTGAGAATGTATGTTGAAGTATCTACGGCGTTACACCAAAACTTTTGTGGTAACGATTGCTCATTCAACATAGTCCTACTCATTTCTTGAAGTGTCCTATTTTTCCTTTTCAACCACGCCATTTGATTGAGGAGTGCGTGGAGCCGAGAAGTTATGTGTAATACCGTTGGAATGCAAACTCCCCCAAATTGCACCTCATATCAAATTCCTCTACCATAGGTCGGTTTCTAATTGGACACTATTGAACAACCAATTGGTTTAGATTGTCCTACTAAATATTTCAAATGAAAGAAAGCTCGTTTATCCTTAGAATATATGTCCAAGTATACCTAGAGTCACTACTGATGGACTAGGGTGTAACGATTTCCTCCGTAACTCCATATGGCGGATGGACCGAAGAGATCCATCTGGAGAAGTTCTAAGCATCTAGTCGTTAAGACTACATTTTTAGCTTTGTGACTAGCGTGAGCTTGTTTTCCAATTTTGCAAGCATCACAAAAATTTTGATCAAACTTAAGCTTAGGTAAGTTTCTAACTAATTCCTTAGAGGTCAACGATTGAATGAGACGCATATTTGCGCGTCCTAATCTCCTATGCCACAAGGTGGAATTTTCATCAATCGTAGTTAGACGAATTTGATCCTTAGACTTATTTCCTAATTTCATCACATATAAGCCTTTCTTCCTAATACCTCTACCTATGACTTTACCGTCCTTAGTTATTTCACTATCATGTTCAGAAAAACTTACTCTACACTTATTGTTAGATATTTGTCCTATACTTAGCAAATTAAATCCTAAGTTATCAACATGTTCTACATTATCTATTTTGAGAGAGTCATTGGAAAAACAACACCTATGCCATTCAAATGATGTTACCGCGAAGATTACTACCAAAAATGACGTTACCTCTATTGTATGCCTTGTAAGTGGAGAAGAGCTTTCGGTTGCCCATCATATGTTTGGAGCATCCACTATATCTATTTGTCGGGCTCTAAGTCGACTCCAAGGCATATCTATTTATATAAGACAATAACTCAAACATTTGGTCCCCAATATCTCATGGGTCCAAAGTTGTTAGTGCCAAACTTCCCTTGCATTTGATGCAATTGGTTGGGATGTGAGAATGAAAGACACATTTCCCATGGCATGTAACTTTGACGTGGAAAGTTGTTCCAACTTACGGGAAAGCCATGAGATTGGTTTTGTCGACCAACATGTCTTTTTGGTTGCGGTGTTTTAGAACGAGAATAATTATTATTACTCTTCTAGAGTTTGGATTTTGATCTAAAATTGGGTTTAGAAAATCCAACTCCGGGTTTTGACAAATGGCTTATAAAATTGTTTAACTCATTGTCACTAGCAACGGGAACTTTGGCATTGTTTACAATTATGTGTTTTGGTCTAGGACCCAAAATGGATTTTTGAAAGACATAATTTTCCTCAGAATCCAGGCCGTTGCGGTGGCGTCCCATATTTTATTTTGGGGCGCCGCTGGTCATTTAGGGGTCGCCCTTATTTAAGGGACCATCCATCAGAATCCTCCATTTCAAAAATCACGAATATAATTTCCTTAATACCACTGATGATGCTTCAAATGAATTAAACCCTAAACCTAATTTATCACCGGAGGGTTTTTGATTACTTAACATTTCATTTAAGCAATGTGTACTCTTTTCAAATTTGTTTAATCTAGTAGATTCATCTTTGAGTTTTTCATTCTTAATTTTAAGTACATGACACTTTGCACAATCGAGATCAACTCCCTTATTTTTTTCTCGAGTGTGGACAATTTTACTTTTAATTCTCTAAGCTCATTTTCTAGACTATTTCTAGTAGCTATTTAACTATAAAGTTTTTAGTGATTATCTTAGACCCATGTTTGCATAACTTATCATATTCGTTGTCTAAAGCTAAATCATCAATTGATGAGTTTTCATCACTAAAGTAAGATGATTCGGAACATACCTCACTTGATGCGTGAGCTACAAGACACATTTCATCTTTGACCTTTTCATCATCTTCTTCACCGCTATCGCTCCAAGAGCCTCCGACAAAAGCTCTTTTGGTTCTTATCTTGAGTGGTTTTGGACATTCCCATAAAATAGAGTGGGTCGCCACATCTAAAGCATTTTCTATCACCTTTACCGTTCTTGTCATCACGACTTCTTTGGAACGCCTTTTTTGTCATTATGAGGTTGTCTCACGAATCTACCTCTTCTTTTAACAAACTTCTTGATGTGTCTTACCGCCATGGCATACTCTTCGTCTTCACTACCAGAAGTCGAACATTCTTTATCACTAGATTCTTTCTTAGCCTTTAAAAGCAATACATTTCTTTCAACTGCTTTGACTATTTTGGAAATCTTTCTTGATGATCATTTCATGCACTTGAGGATTCCCGATTAGTTCACACGAGATAGTGAACGTTAACGTCTTTCGAACTCTTCAATCGCATGAACACTTTGCCTCTCCATTTATGATGTAAGAGCCTCTAAGAAATTTCCTGTTACGTAGTTCTTACTAGAAAAACCTTCATCAGAGCTTTAAGACTAGAACTAATAAGTATTAAAACTAAGCAAAAGCACTATCTATAGATCGACTTGGAAATGAGCGAATGATTCATATTGTTAAACCAAAAGGTCGAACTTATATCTTTGCTTGGCTAGTACCTTGATGGGTGATTAACAAAAGTTTTCCAAATGTTCTTTGGCACGGAGGTACAACATGAAATTCTTCATATTCTTTTCATGGAAAAGCATTGTAAATAACCATTTTTGCTTCATTATTTTTCACAAGTCTCTTTTTGAGATCATCAATTTGTTTTTCCAAAGGGATAACCTCATCTAATTTGGTTTTTGGATTTTGTACAATAGGTTAAAAATCACCATTGGTAATAACATGCCAAAGATCTGGATCTTTTAAATTTAGACATATGTCCTCGAATCTATTTTTTCCCAATTAAATAAAGACGCTTATTTCAAATGAGTGGCAAGTCTTGCAGTAGATTGCCCTTTAGATATTTGTCGGAATCCATAGATCGATCCAAGCTTTAAAATACAATATATTTTAAAAATCTTGAGTGACCTTGCTACTGATACCAATTGTGGAAACTAGAAGGGGGGGTTGAATAGTTTACATGTTTGTTTTGCGTTTTAAAAGTTTACTTTCAAAAATGTATAGATTCGAGTTATATGTTCAATCAAATCACAATATGAACAAGCAATAACTATCTAAACTAAAACACGATAACAACAATAATAATGTAAAGAGATAAGGAAAGAAACAACCAAACCAAGACACCAAGATTTTATAGTGGTTCGGCTACGAAGCACCTCTTCGCCCTACTCTACTCCCCGAGTATCCGACTCGAGATTTCACTATGTCAACAAGCTCCTTTTAGGCGAAGAAAACCGTTTACATGTCGCTTACGTTATTTTCCGACACTAAGCTAAATGTCGAGTCCTAATCTTAGCTAGAACCAATCTACCACTTCACAAGATATACACACTCACAAGATCTACACTATTGGATCTACACAATATCCGAATCACACAAATACACAAGATAAATACAATAGAGTTTTGGTACTTAGAAGAAAGGAGGATAGATCACTAATTAACACTTCGTTTCTTGACGAATACGAGTGTTCTTCTTTTGCACTTGAATAAGATGGAAGAGATGAGAAGAAGAGATTACATTACTTAAAACAAGATCTAAGTATGTTAGTGATCAAGATATTTAGTGAGAGAAAGAAGGTTTAGAGAGAGAAAGAAAAACTGAAAAATTTCTTGCAAAGAGGAATGATTTTCTGCTAGGAATGGAAGCAGTATTTATTAGGCAGGCAATCCAATACGGCTCTCTGGGGGCTGGTCTGGCGGTCCCTAATATATAAGGGGCCGCTAGCCTATAAGGGGCCGCCGCCTAGACTCTCCCTCCCTTTATGTCTTTTTATAGGAGTGGGAATTGTTGTATCTGGTGATAGAAGCCTTCTGTTAGGGGGAGATTTGAATTTCAAAAATAAGTTATATTATAATAAGCCAATTTATTTTAATTAGAAAATATTTTGTAAATTTATTTTTGAGAAAATACTTTTGTATAATTAAAAGTTAGGATTAGGAGAAAAATATTTTCTTGATCACTAATCATGCTTAATTATTTTGTTTGTCCATACCTTAAGTGATCACTAATCTTAGAAATGAAAATTTTACAATTAATAATTTATAAACGTTTATTTTTATTGTAAATGTTTTTACATTTTGTTATTATCCCCCCCAAAAAAAACCCCCCCCGGTTTGAGCAGGTTCAAAAAATATAAATAACGGTTTTAGGCATTTATTTGGTATTAAACAAGCAAATAGGAATGCTTTTAGCGGATGCGTTTAATTGTGATAGAATTCTACTGATGTGCGTCCGCCGTAGACTTCTACACGAGAAGTTTTACAACTCCCTAGGCAGTGCACCTAATCGTTGTAGTGTAGTATAGGCAAGACTCGGGGTTGTTTATCATTCACTCGAGGAATAGGTTGGGAAGGCTTGATCACGGTCTAATAGAATTCTAAGGGTTGAGAGAAGATTATTTGTATTTTTTTTTATGTTTTATGGAAAGCAAGTAAATCATATAATTGAGAGAGGTTTGGTTTTAGCTATTTAAACTAAATATAACTAAACTACTGTGTGATAACAATAAGATAAAAGACTGTGTTTATTTAATCATTTATTACTCCCTAGATTGCTTCTCCTATATGTTACTGTCACACGATGTATGATCAGTGTAACTATTTCCTAAAGCAATGAACGAATTACACGAACTCGCCGTACTACTAGTATGCCGCTAAGCAACGTCACATGCAAGGTAGTATAAAGACAATTACATGGCCCCTAGTAGTGACAACTCACGTGCATGTGATATATATTAATGAGTGGATCAACCAGATTAGGGTCAGGTAGTATTAAAGAACTATACCCAATGGTATCCTTTCTACACAATCACGTTTCCCTAGACATATCAACAGCGATGCAGACAAAAGCTGGTTTTCTAAGACCTAACGTGCACATTCATCACAAGAAGCAACACCACTAAGGTCTACATTCTAGGTTTCATTCAATCATAAATAAACACAATAGGAGGTTTGGCCAAGCATGTTAAAGATAAAGCAAGAACAATAAATCAAACAACACATAAATATATTGAATGATTAAGTAAACCTTACTTGATTAAAACATGAATTAGAAGAGGTACAATAGGGTTTTTAGGCCCTAAAATCGTCTCCTACAGTTGCTAAACGAACTAGGGTTCGTACCCTCTTTTTATTCTAAAGTTACACGCTCAAAACCCTAAATTTCGGGTTTTTATATATAGGAAAAATGATGCGACCGTGTCGCGTTTTAATCTTTACGATTTAGGGTCCACTCTATCTAATGTTATCCCTAACTTTTTTTGAAGATGATAAATATCACTAATAACGTCTTCAGGATGATTTAAAGCATATACTTGCAAATACAACCACTTTTCTTCTACCGCTAACTATTCTAATGCAATTTCATCCTCCATGGTAATGAATGAAAAGTTAACGAACAAACACACAAAGAAAAGATAGACTACAAGAAAGCTACTAACAAGAAAACAACAATCTCACTCAATTGGAGTCTAGTGAGTAGACCTAAGATAAAAAGAAATCGAAACCTATACTATTCCCCGACCCTCGATGCAACGGGTTGCAACAACGAAGTCTTACTGTGACACTCCGTAAATCCCAAGTCAACATCTTTGACTTTTACGTGTAATAGTTTGACTTTTATAAGTTACGTGTTAATTTAATCAAAAATCGGGAAGTCGTTCCGCATATAACTAAGAACCATTACCAGATGCGTTCCGGCTCTCTAAATAACGTAGTCTTTGGAAGACTATCGCGTTTTTATCTATCGTATATATATTTAAATGTCTACATTTTATTTCTGAAAGTCGCGTATTTTTTGAATTTTACGGGTATTGCGTATATTACTAGAAATAAATTGATAAGCAAGTTTATATATCCTAAATATCTATGGAAAAATATCTAATGAAAAAGAATCAAATTTTAACAACTTTGGTCCCCCTTCTTTCTCTTGGTGTTGTCCGCCCCTCCCCAAGCCAACAAGCCCTTATTATTTTAGCTAGTTGGTCTCTCTTTAGTACACCATTCCTTGGATTCCATTTAGAGAAGGTTCTAAGTTCAATCCACATACAATGAACCTATCCCCTTTTTATTAATTCACTCATCATTTCATTCAAACTTTCCTTCTCTTTAAAAACACATACTAAAAATCTCTCTTCTCCCTTTCTCTTTTCTTGCGTCATCCGAAACCAAACAACACCACCTTTGGTGTTTGTTGCTCTTTTATTCAAGATTTGAAGACGGTTTGTTGATCGTGGTTTATTCCAAGTGTTATTAGGTTCATTCTTTGGTGATTTCGGGTTGTGTTTATCGATATTTGGGTTAAAGTTCAAGACTTTCTCCACTATTTTCTCTCAACAAGTAAGCGTCATCAATCTCTTCGTTCGTATACGGTTTTCATACATTTTTGTTTGTACACCAACACCTTTTCTTTTTAAAATGATATCATCCATGTTTGAGGTCACTTTTAATAACAAAAATGACAAGATAAGCAAAGTTGTAAAACTCGTTTTCAAGATTTAAACTTTATTATAAATTTTACATTTTTATTGTACTTTTGAACTTGCGGCGAAACGTTGAGCGTTAAAAGTAGCATTAAGTAGATGAGACGATGGGATTAGGATAGTTTTTTAGATGGTTTTTGTTGTTGGAATTAGGCGTGGAAGGAGATAGGATAGATTAAGCCCTTGGGAAAGATTGTGGCATTTTCGGCTAAGTTTCCGATAGATCTGATGGGTTTTCTATACCCTAACTAGATTAACATAAAGCGGAAACAACAATTAATCTAGGGCAATAAGGAAACAAAACCCTAAAGGATCTTAAACTATTAAATAAAAACAACTTAAAAGAAATAAATAAATAAATAAGAAAATACTAACCTTTGAGAAAATCGGATTTCTCACACATAGACCACCTTGGTCGAACTTGGAGGAAAGTACTCAAACGAGAGTACCTCTAATAGCTCACACCCACGAACCAAAAAGAAAAGGGATTCGAACTCCTAAGGTCTCATTACACGAGTTGACTCTTACAAGGAGTATGAATGAGAAAGAGAGAATAAGAAAATAAAGCCTTGGCATGCCCCTCTATTTATATTGAGAGGAAGGGACTTAGAATAGCTCTTTGGAGGGATGTGGGATTCCCTCAAAAACGTCCCATGGGTCCCTTATAGGTCTTCCCGGCCCGTTCAACTTAATACACCTTGTATTAGTTCATATTCAGCCCATGCTTCTTTATAATTAGCTTTTAATTAATTTACCAACTATTAATAAATTAATAATCCAATTAATTATACATATAATATTAATTCTAATTAATATTATCCCTCCTTTATTATTTCTCTTAACGGTTCACTAAGGGCAACCCAAAAAGGACTTTACTTTTAACAACAGTCTTACCAATTAGTTATGAACTTGGACACTAAATCCAATAGTCTCCCACTTAGACAAGTCATCAACTATAATTGGTCTAAGTCTATCCTGATTAACTAAGCAGAGAGTGCCATCCAATACAACTGCCAAACTCTGAATCATATCTTAGAGACAACCCTTAGATAAGTGATCAACTATTTATTTGTTCTACTGATATCGTATAAACCCGAGACATGAATTTTAATCAATCTCTAGGTTCAACATTATGTTTCCTGATTTCTAATTATTTGACTATATGAGACTACTGAATTGAACACATCAATTTAGTCCCGGCCAGGCCTAGCATATTTAAGTCAACATCTAATCATCGAGGGGCCAATGGATATCGCTTTCCCATTTAGGAAAAAGGAACAAATAAACTTTGAATACATAGAACTAGTCAACTCATCATGTCATACCTATCATATCCTTTATAACTGGCATTTACGCGCAACTTTTGAATAACCTAAAGTATAACAGACTTGAAAAACTAGAAACTCGATGTATCTCTATTTTAAGAATAGAAGATATTATCATCTTAGAATTACTCGTGATATTAATCCATGAAGTAACCTCTCTAAGTACGGGTTTCTCCTATACTTAATTCCCATTAAGTACTCATGAGTGTTGTAGCATTCTTTATACTATGTCTAATCTTTATAGACAATCTACTAACACTCCATGACAGTCTTAAATCAATACTTACTTCTTGTAGTATGAACGATTGAGGAGGTTTGAGTAAACTAAGTACTCAGGAAGTGGATTCTAAACATGCAAAAATGAAACACAATGATAAACAATAGTAAATGGTAGCACACATGCAAATAAACAAATCTCTATTATTTAATCACCAAATCCATTACAATATCAGTCATTGTTTATAATGTTTCAAATTCAAACTAACAACTAGAACTTTATATTATCTTTCAATCCTATACTCCTAGCATGTTCATCGTGTCTGGACTTAGCCAGTGCCTTTTTGAATGGATCAGCTGGATTATCCTCTGATCATATGTGATTCACAATCACATGTCCTTCTTCTACTTTGATTCGAACAAAATAGTATTTTATTTCAATATGCTTTGACTTTCCGTGATCCTTGGGTTCTTTAGTCAAGGCGACTACACTCTCATTATCACATAATATTTCAATAGGGTCTTGTACTGTTGGAACCACTCCAAGATCTCCAATGAAATTCTTCATCCAGATAGCTTCCTTCGAAGCCTCACAAACTGTAATATACTCGGACTCGCATGTGAAGTCTGCCACTGTATCTTGCTTTAAACTTTTCCATGTCACCGCTCCCCCATTCAACAAGAATACCTAACCAGACTGTGAACGACTATCTTCTTTATCTGTTTGCCAACTTGCATTACAATAACCAGTCACTCTGAGTTCTTCTTCTCCACCATAAACTAAGAACTTGTCTTTAGTATTTCTTAAATACTTAAGAATATTCTTTACAGTTGTCCAATGACCTTCGCTGGGATTTTGCTAAACCATGCTCAAAGCAAAAGAGACATCAAGCCTTGTATACGTCATGGCATACATGATCGATCCTACAACCGAAGCATATGGGACTCAACTCATTCTGTCCAATTCTTCATCAGTTTCCGGACATAGATTCTCTAATCTTTATTCCATGATGTAAGGGTAGATTCCCTTTCTTAGAATTCTCCATTTTGCATCTTTTCAAAATTTTATCTAAGTACGTGTCCTGACTAAGTCCTATAAGACGTTTTGACCTATCTCTGTAAATCTTTATAACAAGAATATATGTTGCGTCTCCCAAATCTTTCATAGTGAAACATTTCCCCAACCAGTCTTTTACACTTTGTAACGTTAGGATATCGATTCCTATGAGTAGTATATCATCCACATATAATACCAGGAAGACTACAACACTCCCACTAACTTTGACATATATACATGACTCATCTTCACTTCTAGAAAATCCAAACTGTGTGACTTTCTTATGGAAGCAGAGATTCCAGCTATGAGAAGTCTGTTTAAGTCCATAAATGGCCTTTTGAAGCTTGCACACTCTTTTATGATACTTTGCATTTTCAAAACCTTCTGGTTGTGCCATAAACACATCCTCTGTCAGTTTTCCGTTAAGGAAAGCGGTCTTGACATCCAACTACCATATTTCATAATCATGAAACGCAAATATGGCAAGCATTATCCTAATTGACTTTATTTTAGCTACTAGTGAGAAGGTTTCCTCATAATCAATCTCGTGGGTTTGAGTATAACCCTTCGCTACTAACCTAGCTTTATAAGTGTGTACCTTCCCATCCATGTTTGTCTTCTTCTTGAAGATCCACTTACAACCCATCGTCTTAAGACTTGGTGTAGTGTCAACTGAATTCCAAACTTGGTTGTCATACATAAACTGAATCTCGCTTTTCATAGCTTCCTTCCACTTAGCAGCCTTAAGGCTTGCCATTGCTTCCTTGTAGTTAGCAGGTTCATCTAATTCACTTAGTGTACTATTACTAATCTTGTCCTTTTCAATATGGAAACCATAGTAGAACTGAGGAGGCTTTCTTACTCTACCATTTGTTCTGCGAATGGGTAAGGATATATCATCAGGCTTAACAGGTGTCACCACCTCTTGTTGAGTGTTAGTATTCACTATAGGTTCTTCATCGGCAGACTTTTAAATTTCTTCAAGGTCTATCTTACTCCCACTGTCCTTTTTAGATATCATTTCTCTCTCAAGGAACACTCCTCTTCGAGCTACAAATACCATATTATCCTTGGGTTTGTAAAGCAAATATCCAAATGACTCTTCTGGATAACTGACGAAAAGACACTTTTCAGATATGGCTTCTAGTTTGTCCTGATCTTCTCATCTAACAAAAACCTCACAACCCTAGATTTTGATGTGCCCAAGAGAAGGACGTTTTCCCTTCCACATCTCAAAAGGTGTCTTCGAAACCTTCTTAGTAGGTATAAGATTTAAGATATGGGCGGCTGTCTCTAATGCGTAACCCCAGAAGCTTATTGGAAGTGTTGCTCGAGTCATTATAGATCAAACCATGTCTAAAAGGGTTCTATTTCTCCTCTCAACAACTCCATTTAGTTGTGGTGTTCTAGGAGGAGTTAATTGTGAAAATATACCACAAGTTTTAAGATGATCGAAAAATTCGATACTAAGGTATTCTCCTCCCCTATCGGATTGGAGTACCTTTATCTTTCTGCCTAGTTGGTTCTCTACCTCGTGTTGATACCTTTTGAATACTTCAAAGGTATCCGACTTATGTTTAATCAGATAAACATATCCATATCTACTGAAATCATCAGTAAACGTAACGTAGTAGTGTTTTTCATCTTTTATGGCAGATCGAAATGGTCCACACACATCTGTATGTGTTAAGTCCAATAATCCTTCACCTTTTTCACACGATCCTGTGAATGGTGATTTAGTCATTGATGTGCGGTCGTCGTAGGACTTTTACACAAAAAGATTTACAACTCCCTAGGCAGTGCACCTAATCGTTGTAGTGTAGTATAGGCAAGACTCGAGGTTGTTTATCGTTCACTCGAGGAATAGGTTGGGAAGGCCTTGATCATGGTCTAACAAAATTCTAAGGGTTGAGGGAAGATTAGTTTTGTATTTTTATGTTTTATGGAATGCAAGTAAATCATATAATTGGAGAGAGGTTTGGTTTTAGCTGTTTAAACTAAATATTAACTAACCTACTGGTAATAACAATAAGATAAAAGACTGTGTTTATTTAATCATGTATTACTCCCTAGATTGCTTCTCCTAGTGTTGTTGCCTTGTCACACTTGTGATGATCTGTGTAACTATTTCTTAAAGCATGAACGAATTACACGAACCCGCCGTCTACTTAGTATGTCGCTAGAGCAACGCACATGGAAAGGTAGTATGAAGACTATTACATGGCCCCTAAGAGTACACTAAGTGCATGTGAAATATATTAAGAGTGGATCAACCATATTAGGGGGCAAGGTAGTATGAATACTGTTACCCGATGGTATCCTTTCTACATAATCACGTTTCTATAGACATATCAACAGCGATGCAGACAAAAGCTGGTTTTCTAAGACCTAACGTGCACATCTATCACAAGAAGCAACACCACTAAGATCTACATTCTGGGTTTCATACAATCATAAATAAACACAATAGGAGGTTTAGCCAAGCATGTTAAAGATAAAGCAAGAATAATAAATCAAACAACACATAGACATATTGAATGATTAAGTAAACCTTACTTGATGAAAACATGAATTGGAAGAGGTACAATAAGGTTTTTAGGCCCTAAAATCGTCTCCTATAGCTGCTAAATGAACTAGGGTTCGTACCCTCTTTTTATTCTAAAGTTACACACTCAAAACCCTAAATTCGGGTTTGTATATATAGGAAAAACGATGTGACGGCGTCGCGTTTTAATCGTGACGCCATCATGAAAGAGAATATTCTAGATAATGGGCTGGGTCATATGCACTGACGCCATCATGGAATCATGTGACGCCGTCTTGATCTTCGTGGTGACGGCGTCACGTTGTATCTGTGACATCGTCTCCAGCCACTGTAGAGAAATTAATGATCAATGTTGGTGTAGGTCCGTAGTCTTGTCCGTTTCTTCTCCAAATGAGCCCAAGTCACGTGTAATTCTTCCAAATGCCTTCCAAATGAGAAATACCTGAAAAGGAACGATTAAGTACCTATTTTGGGCATAAATGCACGATTTAGGGGGTTAAACGACCCCGAAAAAGTGTATAAAATGACACCTCATCAAATACCCCTACACTTGGGATTTGCTTGTCCTCAAGCAAATGGGATTTTCTACCTAGACAATAACAATATGAGGGGTCATTTTACCTACTCTTTAAACATATTCTACAACACAACCTTCTAGACCTCGTAATTAAAAGCACGAAAAGTATATACTAGCACCTCACATAAGTGTTTGGGATTCTCTCTTTCACTCGGGTGTATAATAAATTATAACATATGGGGGAAATGGAAAATCACACTCATTACCTGTCATAGCATATAAATTACCATAGGCTTGGTAAAGGATCAAACCTCCACCGCTAGGTGCAAGTATTATTCATCACTATCTAAGAGATCTTTATAAAGGGTTGTAAGGTGTAGGTGTAAGATAACATATAATGGAAACGGAAACAGATGGGATACATTTGGGTGGTGACTTTGGGTGAATTTGAGGTGGAAGGGTTAGCTAATTATCTACACGAATACACGCTGGGTTGGTTACTAAGCCAAGACTCGGACGAAGATATACAAACTCTACACAACTCTACACCAATCTCTTTCTTTTTCTTTTCTCTTTTTTTGCATAACATAATATATCACATGGGGTTTATAATACGTACCCTTGAGCTTTTACATGCTCGATATTTACAATCTAACTAATGACCCGTTTTGAGGTGGATCAAAATAACATGGAGATCATTTGACAAACATATGGGGGTATTGACTTAACTTTTCTTCCCTATTCTTCCGCGAAATAAATACTACCATAAATCCCAATCGTCCTAAAGCTATATTTACAAGGATAAGGACTTAGCAACCGTGTACTCAAATAATTAACTTGGGTTATCACAATAATGTACTAAAGGCGAGTACAGATAAGGTAGGCTAAGGCTTTTTGGGTGTAACAATTGGTTTAAGGGTGGCAATGCTCTTCATTAATAGTCCGGATTAATCAGAAAATTACGAGAACCATGAAAAAGGATAGGCTCAGAGGGTTGTACCAGGGTATCCTGCACTAAAGGTGAGTGCATGGCAAAGGTGTGGGATAGTTATATGATCGGTGTGACCATCATAACAATTACAGGTTTAAAACATGGGTTAATCCTAATGCCTCTTATCAAGCAAATCCTAATACTTACTATGCGGTCTCGGGATACATTACAAAAACAAGTTTTGGAATTTGATATGCTACCGGTACACTCTCATAATCCTAAAATAACCGATACCAATGTTCCAGAAAAGGTGACGAAACCACGCATACACATCCGTAACGACGGAATAGACACACATGATTGCTCACTCCTTAACTCGAACAAGCTAAAGGTATAATATCTAAGGGCGAACCTCACATTGTGGGGGTGGAATTTTGAGGGTTTTTGTGCTAGTCATATAAATTCCTATCCATGAGACGCTAGTAATACTTGGTTTTCGTTGGTGTGTGTCGTAAAAAATTTAAATTTTGGTAAAAATCACCCTTTTATGCTATGTTTCGATATATTACCCATCTTTTTAAGGACAAAGCAAATGGCAAATGAAAGAATAGTTTCTAAGGCTTATTTTCCCCCTACACTTAAGTTGAACATTGTCCCCAATGTTCTCTAGAAGTACCTGTTAAAACGAATAAAATAGATAAAGGAAAAAGAAAACGAAGGAAAGAAACTAGTACTACCCCTGGTTACTTAATATGGGGAAAAGGGAAGAAAAAATCCCCATTTTGGGCGATAACTGGTTATAACTGGTTAAATTGTCCTCCAAGAATCATACAATGAAACTTCCTAAGAACATCAAAGCTTCTTCTCATCAAATATAACATGTAATCAAAGACAAAGACAACTATACCAAGCATAAAATGTGTGATTTACCAATATACAATATGAATTTAGGGTTTGACTTGATAGATAGGATGAAAGAATTGTTAAACTCATTAGGTTTTGCAGGTTTATAACGGAAGATTTAAATGTCATGCAAGTTTTATTTTCAATAATAATTAAAAACTTTAAGTTTTCTTGACCTGGGCATTTGACACCGTCAGGGTTGTAGTGACCCCGTCACAGGTGTCGTGGTGACGGCGTCACGTGTTAATAGTAACGCCGTCTCCACAGTCTCTGAAAACGATTTTTTTTGTTTTTCATGAAAAATTTCCTGCACTTGATTCCATAAGTTAATTTCTGTATAAATGGCTGTACAAAACCTGAGATTTAACCATTCAATCATATGACTCAAAACTGACGCGAATTAATCTAAACAATTCATTTATCATGTTTAAATTTGGCTCAAAAGCCGGATAAATTCTCCTACACTTATTGTTTGCAAAATACCTTTGATTGCAATTAAGACGAGGTTAAAGACAATACAAAGCATGATTACAAATAGTTCAAACATACTTGACACTCCTAATATGCGGGAAAGGTAAATTGGGTTGCCTCCCAAGAAGCGCTTTTCTTTATTAACGAGTCTTGTAGTTAGAATCAAAGTCACACGTCCTTACGTGACTTCTCCTTCATCATCTATTCTTGTTAGGTATTCGGGTCCAAGCTCTAGGTATTCTTTGTAAAATCCTAGTATCTTGTTCATTACATACTCTACTCCTCTTCTCTTGTCCTTCTTGTTCCTAAGATAGACTGATTTGGTATGCTCCTTTGTTAAGTCTGATAGTGAGTCATATTATTATATCTTATGGGGCATCTTATAGGCAACTTCATCGGTCCCGTTAATGAATCTTACAACTCCTTTGGGTGGGTCATTAGTCATGTTGGATATTTCTATAAAAGGTTTCCCTAGTACCACTTATGACAACCTAGGGTCTATGATTGAACTAATATCCTTGACAATCATGAAGTCTATGACATAGGTGAAGTTTCCTACGAAGACATGCATCTCTTTGGTCCTTCTTGTGAAATTGCTAATTCCTCCATTCGCATCTTCCCTAGGGTCAAGTTTTCTTCTCATGATCCAGTTATACATCATTCGGGTCATGATATTAAGAGGTGAGTTGAGGTCGATGTAAGCTTTTTCGATATGCACGTGTCTAATATTGCATGGGATCTTAAGGTTGTAGGGGCATCCTTCTGTGATGATAGGGTTTCTAAGAAATATTGAAGGGATTGGGCCACTCATTAGGTACCTATGGTAGGTTAGTTCATTTCTAGTCAGGAAAGTGTCAAAGTACTCCACTATCGGTTCTTTCATCATTGCCCCTTCTCCTTTATTGGGATCCTTATTTTGGGGTTCATTATCATCTCGTATGATATCGATGAACATCACTTCTCCATCATCCTCCTTAGAGTAGACAAATTTCATATTGGAGGATTGGGGAACCATCCCGAGCGATTCAAGCATCAAATTTAGCTTTAGTACCTGTTCTATGGCGATTGAAGCTAATGGATCAGGTTGTGGGTGTAGGTTAGAGTTGGTGTCTCCGGGGTTGTCTTCTTCTTGCTTGACTTTCGGCTTATTAACTTGGGGTTCTTCGGGCTGCTTAGGGTGGATTGTGTTGGCGTTGATTGAACTATGGATTTGTGTTGAGCATTGCGGGTCTATTATTGGGTAAGAATGAGTAGACAAAACTGGATAGGCCCCCAGTTTTAGGTTCTTAACCGTATCACTTGGTAATGTGCCCGCTATTTAATCGGTGATGGCTTTCAACATAGTATCTATTTTGTTGGTCATCTCACCTTATTGTCGTTTGAAACCGGCTTCAAACTTAGACAGTCTAGCATCTTGAGATTCTATGAACTCAAAAACCAGTCCTTATATATTTGATTGATTGTTAAAATTTTGAGGACGGTTGTTGAAGGAACGGTTCGGGATCGAACTGTTGGGTTGGAACCAGTTAGGTGGGTTTGAAAAATTATTTTGAGAATTTTGAGGTTGTCTCCACCTAGGGTTTGGGTGACTTCTCCATGATGGATTATAGGTGTCACCAAGATTGTTTTGCTTGGGCTTAAAGGTATACCACTTACGTTTTGCTTCATCGGTACGCAAGGATGCGTACTCAACAAATGCTTGTTCGGGGTTTTCCATGCAATTCTGAGTGTCGTGGGGACCACTGCAGATTTCACATAGGGTTGTGATTTTGTTTACATGGGTAGGTTGTGTCGGAGCAAGATGAGCTTCCATCAAGAGTTGGACTTGATTTTCAAGCTCCGTTAGACGGCGGTCGAATGTACTCGGGACATCTTGAGGCAAAGTGATTACCTTGACTGGCTTAGCGAAATCCCTTGGGTCATTCCAACTTTCATTGTCATAAAGGGAGAGGTCCTCTAATATTGCCCATGATTCTTCAGGGTTAAGGTCACGAAGCTTACCACCAGCCGATTGGTCAATGGTTCATCTTGTGACGGGATTGACATGGTCATAAAAAATTCGAACTTAGAGCCAAAGGTCTATGGCATGATGAGGGACTTTTTGGAGTAAGTCCTTGAAATGAGTCCATGCTTCGGATAAAGATTCTCCATGATGTTGTTGGAACATCAGGATATCATTATAGAGTTTCGCGGTCCTTCTCGGTGGAAAGAATTGAGCAAGGAATTGGGTAGTAAGATCCTCCCATGTAGAGATGGATCCTGCTGGAAGGTGTTCAAGCCAATTGCTAGCTTCATCGCGTAGGGAAAATTGAAATAAACGCATGCGCGTTCTTTGCTTATTTTCACCATCAAGGTCAAGTGAGACCACAAGTTTAAGGAAATCCTTGAGGAGTTGGTTTAGCTCCTCGGACCAAAGTCCATGGAATAAGCATCTGTTTAGCACCAATTGGATGGTGTCGGATCAAAGAGGTACCATGTTGTTCCCTACGGGGAGCTCGATGGTATTCCTGTAACCCTTGTGGCTTGGTTTGGAGTAATCTCCTAGAGTACAGATAGGATTCTCGTCTCCTATTGTAGTTGACGAGAATGGGTTATGAAACAGATAACACAAAGAAAAGATAGACTACAAGAAAGCTAATATGCGGGAATTAAATCTTACTTGAAAGGACTCAAGCAAGTAGAACTAAGCTAAACTATGATCAATACCTAACTATTCCCCAGGCGGCGGCACCAAAAACTTGATGTGCGGTCGTTGTAGGACTTCTACACGAGAAGTTTTACAACTCCCTAGGTAGTGCACCTAATCGTTGTAGTGTAGTATAGGCAAGACTAGAGGTTGTTTATCGTTCACTCGAGGAATAGGGTGGGAAGGCTTGATCACGGTCTCAAAGAAATCTAAAGGTTGAGAGAAGATTATTTTTGTATTTTTTTATGTTTTATGGAAAGCAAGTAAATCATATAATTGGAGAGAGGTTTGGTTTTAGCTATTTAAACTAAATATTAACTAAACTACTGGTGACAACAATAAGATAAAAGACTGTTTATTTAATCATGTATTACTCCCTAGATTGCTTCTCCTAGTGTTGTTTCCTTGTCACACTTGTGATGATCTGTGTAACTATTTCCTAAAGCATGAACGAATTACACGAACTCGCCGTCTACTTAGTATGCCGCTAGAGTAACGCACATGCAAGGTAGTATGAAGACTATAACACAGCCCCTAGGAGTACACTAAGTGCATGCAAAATATATTAAGAGTGGATCAACCATATTAGGGGGCAAGGTAGTATGAAGACTATTTGTTAGCCTCAAAAAATTGAGTCAAACATGAAGTTCGTTCATTACTTATTTTAGTCTCGGTCAATTAATTAGTTAACGTTGTAATAGAAAAGTATCGGGAATCGAGCCCGATAGTTAATCTAATATTGTATATGTTTCGGGTTTAATCCCAAGAAAAACCCGAGCCCGGGTCCTAGTGAAACATCCCAAACGTCACTTTAAGTGTCGGGGTATATATATACCTTTTCCACCAAGGAAAAGAAAAGTGGTTGATTTTATTTCTAAATAATTTTGTTTCTCATTTCTCTCTAATCTCACTCTCTTTCTATATTTCTTGATCTAGATCCGTGTATGATATGAAGTGTGTGTGTTAAAAGGATCCTACCATTGGTATTAGAGCTTCAAGGGTGGATTCGTGTTTGATTTGTGGTTCAAAATCATCAAAATTCATGGTTTGTTTTTTGTTTTTTTGTTCAAAACATATACCAAGAAAAATCAAGATTTGATCTTTGTTTGTGGTTAAAGATGTTAAGGACATGTACTTTCGGGCTTAGAACTATCCCTTGCATCATTACTATGTGGTTTTAACATCATTTCGAAGTTAAATTTGCAATTAAATTAGCAAGCGCAGCCGCTCATCAGACATTCAGCCGCATTTTGATCAACCTGTGGTTATCATTAGTACATATATTTGATGAATCGGGAATGACAATTGCTATATCCTTCTCCAAAACATATGGTCGTTAATGGATTCAGGTTGCTCAGGAATGTCGTCTCACATTGGGAAACACATCTATTTTCATATGGTTTTGTACCTGTTCCAATGGCGTTATCAGTAGAACTTGATTCTGCCAGGGTAAGACTTCCTGAATTTTCTCTGTAACGTAATGTGCTTCCAATTCCTTGCTTATCAATTCTTCATCTGATACAATCCCACTGCTTCGGTTATCTCATGAATTGTAACCGTATGATTGGAACCTCTTGAACTTGCATGTTGAATCCTGCAACTGTCATTCACTAAATTTTTCAATGTCATCTTAAAGTCTTGCTCTTGAACTTGCTCTTTCTATTATACTGTTTGCTCAATGGAGTTCATGTTCTGGTTGATTGTTTCCTTGAATGGCTTGAGGTGTCTATTTTAGGGTGTAATCTTCGGAAGGGTTATTCTCTTACTTCTCGATCTTGATGAAATAAGTCTTGAATTAAATATCGAGAGGTGGCTTTAACAACGTCAGAGTTATTGAACCTTTCAAACTGTACTTTGATCACACTTAGAGAGGATTTGGAAATTCCATCTCGTGAAGTGTTTCTTCATTGAGAAGTGTTTTAAGTTATGTATGTGTTGTGATAATGAAACTTTTAAAGGTTCTGACACTATCACCAAAGAGTTGGTGCAAAAGCTTGTTGATACCAATATACTATCTGTCTTTCGAGAAGTGAGTGTTGATTTATGTGCATTTAATTTGTTCGAGGAGTTTTCTTTGAAAATCTTCGCTCGTGCATCTCAGTTTTGTATCTCTGGTTCCTCTAACACTGAACCCGAAGATGAAGTATTCTTTGTTTCCATTTTATCGTGAATTATGAAGTCCTGTGAATGGTGATTCAGTCATCTTACCCAATAAGCAAGACTCACATACATCATCCGATTTGAAGTCGAATGATTCTAACACTCTATCCTTTTAGAGTTGGGCGATGCGTTTCTTGTTTATGTGTCCAAGACGGGATTGCCATAATTTTGATTTATCATGCTCATTAGACGAACCAACATTTAAAATCACATTGCCATTATGACTAATACATCCAATAGTTTCATATATGCCTTTGCAAGGAGAAGCTTTAAACATAAAGCAACCATTTGAATAAACCAAAATAACTCCATTCTCATTATCAAATGAAAATTTATAACCATTCTTAAACAAAGCATGAAATGAAATAATGTTTCTTGCCATTTTCGACGAATAACAGCAATTATTTAAATCTATCCTAACTCCAGACTTCAGCATGAGCTCATACTTTCCAATCCTTGTCACAGGCGTGATTTTCCTGTTTCCCATAACTAAGTTGAGCTCTTCATGCTTCAACCTCCTACTTTCCTTTAGACCCTGCAAAATAGTGCAAATGTGAGTACCACACCCTATAACCAAGACCTACGAATCCGAAGTTGTAGTATTGTGGAGTTCGATCATAAACATACCCGAGTGACTACCCTTTTCGACATTTCTGTCTTTGAGGTCCTTCAGATATTTTGGGCAGCTACGCTTCCAATGCCCTTTTGTGTTGCAGTAGAAGCACACTACTTCTTTTGGATCGCTTGTAGGTGCAATCTTAGATTCAGCCTTTCTCTTAGACCTATGATTGAACTTTCCTTTTGCGGCCTTTCCATTCCAGTTGGAATAAGAAGTCTTTCTTTTCTTTGCATTGTGACCAACAGTCAACACAGGAGCTGCTGAAGTAGAGGGCACATTAATTTTCCTGATCCCTTGCTCAGCGGTTTACAACAAGCTATGGAGTTCTATTATTGAGGTCTCTTTCCTGTTTGTTTGATACGAGAGCACAAACTGATTGTAATCAGCTGGCAGACCAGATAGGATTATGTTGATAGAAAGCTCAGCATCGAACACCATCTTCAGAGATTCCAAGCTGTCAAAGTACCCTTTCATCTCTAAGGCGAAAGCATAAATAGAGGCTCCAGGTTTCGGTTTGCAAGCCATGAGGGATTTAACAACATCAAGGCGTTATTTGCTTGCCTTTCCCTGAAACATTTCTTTGAGTTGTTGGTTCATTTCATAAGCCCAAGTGTTCTCAAAAGTCTTTTGCAGTTTAGGGCTCATAGAAGATGCCATGATGCATGATACTTTGTTTGCATCATCATAGTGCTTTTGGTGAGCTTCAATCTCTTCTTGGGTTGAATCATCATCGATTGTGGAAATTTGCTCATCGAGAACATACTCTTTTTTCTCGTACCTTAGGGTGAACCTAAGGTTTTGCATCCAGTCCATATAGTTAGGACCGATGAGTCTTTCCCTCCCAAGAACTGAGAGTAATGAGAAGTTTGAGTTATATGTGGGATTCAGAGCGGGAGGATTGACACCATTTTCAGTAGACATCTATAAGATAAAATAGTTTTAGTTAGCATGAATATATCTTAATTAGTTACCCAATTTTAAATTAAGGCTAGGATTCATATTTTAGATTCGTTTATGAAGAGGGTTGTCGTAATCGCATCACGGATTTATTTTCGGTAGACAATGTCTTTGTCAGTTTCATTCTCTAAGAAATTTTTTGTTCTTTTGAGATTCATTGATTTTGATCAATGGCATGTTAATCTCGGATATGCTCATCTACTATTCATGACTGGGATGCCGAAGATCATGAATAAGATGGTGAATTTAACCATGCAAAAACCCGCGTGATCCCCGATTCGAGTCAACTCGAGAATCGCGAGTCCCATATCACCTCTTACTTATGTTCTCTTATTAATGTGTCGGTAAACCACACGCGCTCCATTAACAGCCCATATAAGAAATGTGTAGTTTTCATGGGTTAGCATACTATTCACATTTGCTATATCTAAAACGGGAATTTTATTTGAGTACTTTTAAATTAATACTTTTAATCTTGACATCATCCTATTAAAAGTTCCCGGTAGCTCCATTGAACGCACAAAGAAGAGGAGAAGCGGGTCAGCGCGAGGCATATTAAAAACCCGAATTCTTTAGGAAAGCAAAATGACCTGCCTTATACCTCTCTTATAGTTTGTTCACTATGGGTGAGCCGATTTATCAATTGACTAACGATATATTTAAATTTAATGATACATATACAATATAGCAATTATAATATGTATAAGGTTTCTATTAAACATTTTAAAGTTTTGGGTTCTATTTTAAACATTTTTAATTTTTAGAGGTATATTTTAAGCAATTCAAAATATAAGGATCTAAAATGTAAATTCATATTAACATTCAATGACCACAAGACAATAACATAATATTCAATTATTTATACTTATCACATGTTAACAACCTACTCATAGATAATTAAGTGCTAATAGAATTAAGCTAAGGCTCTGATACCACTGATGGGTTTTCTATACCCTAACTCGATTAACATAAAGCGAAAACAACAATTAATCTATGGCAACAAGGAAACAAAACCATAAAGGATCTTAACCTAATAAATAAAAGCACTTAAAGAATAAATAAAAAAATACAACCTTTGAGAAAATAATCGGATTCTCAACACACAGACCACCTTGGCGAGTCACTTGGAGGCAAGTACTCAAACGAGATTACATCTAATAGCTCACCACCACACAACCAAAGAGAAAAGGGATTGAACTCTAAAGGCTCTTTACCGATTGACTCTTACAGGAGTATGGAATGAGAAAGAGAGAAGAGCAAATAAAACATGCAGGCCCCCTTTATTTATATTGAGAGGTAAAGACTAGAATAGCTCTTTAGAGGGATACTGAGATTCCCCCTCAAAAATGTCCTCATGGGTCCCTTATGAGGTCTTCCTGGCCTGTTCAACTTAATACACCTGTATATAGTTTCATATTTCAGCCATGCTTCTTTATAATTAGTTTATAATTAATTTACCAACTATTAATAAATTAATAAACCAATTAATTATACATATAATATTAATTCTAATTAATATTATCTCTCCTTTATTATTTCTCCTAAAGGTTCACTGAGGGCAACCTATTCCAACAAGATCATGTTGCTGTTCGGAAATGAATTGTAGGTTTTGAGTGTTGTAAAAATGTTTTGGCAAGATAAAGATTTAAATTTTGGATAGTACATGTTTTCTAGATAAATTTTGATATAAAGAACATAAAAAACGAACTTATAACAAAGGAGATATGGTCATTTTAAGATTGACAAAACTTAATGTTTTTCCCAGCTACATTTTACATTCTGATCCGATTTTAAAACGAGGTTTCGACCCATTTCTGGGCCGAACCGGCTAAAGTATATAAAACGAAAGTTGTCCGAACTGAAATTTTACCAAAAAAGCGAATTTTCGTTAAGCTTGAAAGTAAAAAATGAGAGTTAGACCATGATTAAGTTGAGTCATTTTTAAGACACTATAATTAAATAGTGAGCTGATTGGATTTTAAAAGGGGGTTTTCGAGTGTTTTTGAGTCCGTTTGAGTTTTGAAAACCTTATCGAATGCTATTGTACCACTTATATAATGTTAAAGCGCATTAAGAAACTTTCTAAAAACTAGATCCCGAAAACGTTAGTGGTTACTAAAAGTGGTAATACATTATTAAGCGAAATATACTTTAGCGAGATAAAAAGTGGAAGTTAGACGTTTAAGTTTTATTGATTCGTTTTAGATGTGTGATGGACTTATCAAATATTAAGAGACGTCTTTAACGTTCGGGGTTCCTAAACTTTCAAAAATAGAAACTTTCCAAAAATGGTAACTTTTCGTATAAATGTCATAACGTAACTAAAAACCTTATAACTTTATTAAGACTAGTTTTTATTAGTAAAACAAAGACACAAACACACATGGATGATGTTAACTTATATAAACCATTTATACGTCGTTTCATTTTGTATTTCCTCGCTCCTAAGACACGTCTTTTACTTAGGTTGCGGTTAGAGTCCTTTGACTACTCTTTTCTTTCGCTGATTGCTTTAGTTGTTTTACTTCGCTCACCGACTGCATAAGGTAAGTCTCATAGCCTCTATTTTACTTGTTTTAATATTTTGGAGGAGAATACATGCTCGTTTACAAACTTGTTTACATTATTGATTTCAAACTTATTTATATGTTCGATTATAAACTCATTTACATGATTGATTTTAGACTCGTTTACATGATTAAATTCATACTCGTTTTACTAATGGATATAAGTACTTTAAGCTTTTATGAATACGTTGGTTGCTTTTACTATGGATACAAGTGCGTTAAACTTTTACGTATTGCCTAAGTTTTCCTATTGTCACGTAGTACACACTATCCTGAATCGTTAATTACTTTGTGTAAGCACGAATGCTGTAAATAGATCTATTGGGGTTGACACCCCTACCATGAGAATTCTGGATGAGTACATTGGCCAGTGGGTACATTTCATTTGAGGTAATACTTGGGTGTTTTGGAAAAACATCGGATTGAGACGAATCTAAAAGACTAGGATTTACACAACTTGTTAAGGCTTCAATATCATGAGCTTAGGGCAATATCATAGACATCCTTGTGTGATATTATATGTGTTACAATAGTCACACACACTCAGAAATGTTGAGATTCACATTACTTTTATTGAACATCACTGATTACTAAATACTTTTCATGATACTGTGAATGAAGCAGTACTCACTAAACTTTTTTGGTCATCGTAAATACTTTACTTAAATCTATGAACTCACCAACTTTATGTTAACATTTTAGCATGTTTTTCTCAGGTGCTTAGCTATGGAACTTATCTTGATGTGCTATATGGGGTCTACTTGCTATATGAATTCATTTTTTTCAAGACTTATTTATCATACATACTTGTTGTCTTTCAAAAACATGTTTATGCTTCCGCTACATTTCAAATTACTTTTGGTCTACTGTAAAGACTTAATTTATTTTATCAATACAAAGAGTTATGATTTTCAAAATGTCCATTAATGGTCGTTCTCTTATACTTGTGTTTGGGATATTCATGACCATCATGCCCTCGGATACCTATTTCGACGAGACCCGATTTGGGGGTGTGACACTTACAACCCTCCTCGGTAGAGTTCCTAATCCTTGTAGTGCAGTATAGACAAGACCGATGGGTTGATCATTTTTTAGGGAAATAGTGAGGTAGGTTCGAAATGTATGTCGCTTATATCTAAGGGTCGATGGATGATTATTTTCTATTTTTATATTTTATGAAAGTAATGCAAATCAATAGTTTGAGAGACGGGTTTTAATTAAGCTAATTCTAAAACTAATGAAAATAAAATAAACTAGAAAACAATTCTACGGAGAAGCATTTTTTACTTAGGGTGCACAACTCATTGCTAGTTATCAAATTCTAGCTACTACACTATCACACTCTTGTTAATGCAATGTGGAGCATTCCTTATTTGCTATCGCGGGTTGGTCAATCCCACGTCTATATGAAAGCCTAAGTGAACGACGCCTAACAGAATGTCAAGCTAACCCAATAACTAACACACGCAATAAATGCTCGCCTAATTAATTACTTAAGACATAAGATCAATTAGTCGTGTTTTAGTTGACGATCTAGCTAAGGTACGAGATATAACTAGTCTTTAACTATCTAACACACACACCATTAACAAGAGACAATAGGAAGCAAGAATTATAAACTATAATAAACTAGACTTATTGAATCTATCATGCCTTAAATGGTGAATATGGAGGATCCACAAACATCAATAAGATAACAACAAGATCTAATTAATAAATAACAAGTTTCATATAATCCTAAGTAAATACTAGGTGAATCAAGCAAACATAGTTAATATAGAACAATCAACAATAAGAACTAAAGACATAATTAGGATAAAATCAATAATCAAATCATTACAAGAAATTCATGGATTGAATAAGACATTCTAAGTTGCTGAAGAACACCTACATAAACCCAAAATCGGACTTAGGGTTTAGGGCTTAGAAAAAACAAAGTTACGAGGTTCTATTTATAAGAATATTTAAGTCGGTTAGTTTTGACGGCGTTAACTTTACACCGAGTTGTAGATCTTCTCGTTCCGGTCGCGTACCCTTTTAAATATTTCAAATCCGAGTTCGTATGAAGGAGTTATGGCCAAACAAATATGATACTCCACTCGCAAGTTATGACCACCTTCTCAAAAACCATGTTTCTGGGCACTTTTGGTGACGGCATCAGGTGTAAGTCGTGAAGCATCGGGATTTGTGAAGGCGTCACAAAGGCCTCCAACACAACCTACAGCGTCAAAGTGCCATTTTTATAGCACTTTCTAGGCACATTTACTGAAGGCGTCAAATGCCTGTCACGATCCTGATTCTTGTCTATTTTCTTCAATTATTCGCTAAATTAAGCCCAACTCACGCATATATCTTCATGATGTGTTTTGGTAACTCTAATTTATATAATAGTTGTTTTGCTTTGATCGTTGTGATGCGCGAAAATACAAATACGGTTTCTAACTGG
Source organism: Tanacetum coccineum (assembly GCA_026074375.1). NCBI lineage: Eukaryota > Viridiplantae > Streptophyta > Magnoliopsida > Asterales > Asteraceae > Tanacetum > Tanacetum coccineum. The sequence continues at coordinate 62,815 of BQNB010004052.1, read as the reverse complement.
TACCCATCAATGACCCTGTGCATTGGCACTTTTGCTGCATATTAGGTTAAAATCATATGAAAGATCGCATTTCAGGATTGGCTTCATCGGTTGTAATTTATGGATTGTTTAGGGATGTTATTTGCTTTATAAAATCAGAGATCGTTTAGGGAGGTTATTATTTATAGCCACCTGATGTAAATATCTATTTGTATTTTTTATGTCTGTTTTTGTAGCTTTGGACTTCTAATGCTTTTTGATTGTTTTTGGGTTCCTAGAGCATGTCAGGAATATGTTCTTATTTTTAACTAATGTTTTTAGTTCGCCGATGATGCTACTGTTCTGGGAATTCAGTGTGTGGCGCATCCAAAACTTGACACGACATGGGCTGACGACATCACAGTTGCAAAGTTTATTCTAACGGTAATTATTTATATTATCGAGCAATAGTATATGGTTGTGTAGGTTTTCATATACTTTATGTTGTATTGTGGTAACTCTAATTTATCTAATATTTGTTTGGCTTTAATCATTGTGATGCGCGGAAATACAAACGCATATTCTAATTAGTACCCTGTATCACCATGTGCATTAGTATTCTTGGTCCGATTACTAATGCATTATTTTCCATCGTGTTTAAGGTGTCCGAGAAATGTCGGTTTGGTGTGGTAATGTTGGAATGAGGAGGATGACAGAAATCAATGTAAAGGTTGAGTGTAATGCGTTAAGGAGGTTTTAGGTTACAAAGTGTGTCCAGGTTCACAGGCCACCGTCGCTTGACTTTCACAAATCGGTGCAACCCGTGTAAGCCTGGTCGAGTGGATGACAAAGCTTAGGAATCACATAAGAAAGTTTAAAAAAATCCGAAAAGCCTTTGTAACCAAAATTAGGAGGGGAAAATGTGGGATATGGACATGAGATGACTTTTCAACTTCAGAACACTTACTCCTGTCAGATCTTAGAGCATGCTTACCTTCAAGGTTATGGCACTTCTTTATAGTTGGTGCGTTTCCGGTAAAGCAGTCCACAGTTGACCGTTGTGGCTGCAAATTTGACATCCAAATGAAAATCATCAAAAAGTTTATAATGTCAAGTTATTGATTAGATTCAAGTCAGTTTTGAAGCCATGGAAGTCTCTCATTAACACCTCTCAGTTTATCAATGAGTGTGGCGGCCACAACATGCAGCCACCTAGTTTTATGCTAATGTATAAGCTACATGATGAGGTGTTATTTTATACACTATTTCGGGGTCATTTAAGCTCCTAAATCATGAAAATATGCCCAGATTATGTGCTTAGTCGTTTATTTTCAGGTTTTTAGCACTTAGATGGCATTTGGAGTCAATACACGTGACTTGGGCTCATTTGGAGAAGAAACAGACAAGACTACAGACCTACACCAAAATCTCTTGAAGAATGATGCAAACAGAACGTGGAGACGGTGTCACGAGCTTCAAGCGATGCCGTCGTGATATTTCTAGTGACGACGTCATGGACGACGGCGTCAGGACGTAGCCTACTTAAACCGGCTCTAGAAGATTCTACTTGGCGACGGCGTCACGACTACAACACGACTCCGTCGCAACGCTTTTCTTATATATACAAAACCGATTTTTGGGTTTTTCAGTATGTAACTTTGTATAACTTTTAGGAGACGAACCCTAATCATTCTAGCAACTTTTAGGCCTTCTTTAGGGCCTCCAAACCCTATTGTAACTGACCTTAATCCATGTTTTAATCAAGTAAGATTGTTTATTTTTAATCATTCAATATGTCCATGTGTTGTTTGATTGATTTATGTTCTTGCTTTCTTTATAACATGCTAGGCTAAACCCTCCTTTGTATTTACTTATGATTGTATGAAAATTAGATTGTAGATCCTTTTAATGTTGCTTCTTGTAATGGATGTGCGCGTAAGGCTTTAAAAAACTAGCCATAAGATATTAAATTGGCATAGACGTCTAGGGAAACACGAGTGTGTAGAAAGGATACCATTGGTAACAGTCTTCATACTACCTTACCCCTAATATGGTTGATCTCTCTTAAGATATTTCAATTGCATTTAATATACTCTTAGGGGCCTTGTAATAGTATTCATACTACCTTACTTGTGTGTTGCCTTAATGGAATATTAAATAGACGGCGGGTTTGTGTAATTCGTTCATGACTTAGAAAATACTTACACAGATCATCACAAGTGTGACAAAGCAACCGAATCAGGAGATGCAATCTAAGGAATAGTACATGATTAAGTAATAAATATTATCTTTTTTATCCATATAGTTATCCACAGTAGCATTATATTATCTATTTGTTTAATTTTTAAACATACCAACCTCTCTAAACTAATGATTATTTACGGCTTTCTATAAAATAAAAATACAACTAAGAATCTTTTCTTCAATCCCCTGTAAGACCTTGTTAGATCTTGATCAAGCCTTACTAACCTATTCCCCTAGATAACGCATACAACCCTCGAGTCTTGCCTATACTACACTACAACGATTAGGTATACTGTCTACGGAGTTGTAAAACTTCTTGTTGAAGTCTTTACGACAATTGAACCCCTAACATCAAGTTTTTGGCGCCGTTGTTGGGAAATAGTTAGGTTTCGACCATTGTTTAACTTAGGTCTACTCGCTTAATTCCTATCACGCGTAAAGCCTATAACGCTATAATGGTAGAAGGATTAGAAAGTACAGGGAAGAACTTAGTTGCCATTGTTCGGGATGTCTATGTGTTTGTAGGAAGTTTCACTTACGTCACGGACTTTGTAATATTAAAGACATATGAGAGTTTATCCTATGTAATATGTTTGAAGTTGTGATGGGCAAACCCTTCAGAAAATTACTAAACTTGAATACGATTGTGCTAAGGGATTGGTGTCTTTCACTAGGATCTTTGACAACTACACATTCCAGATGCCCCGCACTATACCTATGTTTAAAAATTAGGGGCACGTGTCGTGGATTAAAATCTCACCCATCCTTGAGCTAAGTCAAAGAGATCTAACTAACGGATTTAGGAATGCCTACGAGAAGAACAAATTTATGTACAAGAATTGTTTGAACCTAGGTCCTGAATACTAAGTGGAAGAAAGTATGAAAGAATGGCTCATCCGTGGGCATGTGAGCCTACACCAAGTCATGTAAGGACATGTGACTTTGAGTCTAGCTACAAGACTCGTAAATAGCTTTTTGGGAGGCAACCCAATATTTAATTTTTCCCGCATTTAGGAGTGTCTTAATTCTTTATCATTTATTCTTTTATGTTTGAATCGTTTTTGTAATCATGCTTTGCTTTGTTTTTACCTTCGTCTTATTGACAATCAAAGGTATTTTGCATAAAATAAGTGTAGGGGATTGATGTGTGCTAAAACACACATCTTTATAACCTCGTAAAACACTATTAATTGGACTAAAAACATGAAATATGCTTAATATTATTGCAAATATGTTTTGTTTGTGTTTTTATGCTTTGCAGGTACATAGGATTGAAAACAAAGCAAAAACGATAATTTTCGGGTGACTTTCGACGACCTTTTTACGTTTATCGAGGCTCTAACGAAGTCGTTTATATTCCTCGATCACACCATTGGAAAAGAGCCAAATTAGAGTCCCAAACGGTACCGGACTTTTCAATATGTGACTTTTATTGTGAACCTTTTTGTCCCTGTGTTGAATTAGTTTTACTAAACCTGGTCCATATTTAATTACTGGCGTCTATATAATAAAATTTGGCATATAAATTATTTCAGAACCATGCTCAGCCAAGGCTCAGAGTAATGGCTTCTACCAAACTTGAGCGTCGAGGGTTCGATTCTGCAGCGATGGTTTATTGTATCCCCTCCATCCCACATCACTATAGCAGAATGCCATCGTGGCGGACCTGTCCCACGACACGGCCATGACCCTGATCCTTGACCCGGCCAGGGACGCCTCGCTTCACTGGCGTTCAACCCAGTGACCGGTGGTTAACGGCTGGTCCGAACGGGGTCCCAATCGGTGGTCTCGCCACCGTTAACCGTCAGTTGACCTCCGCAGTTGGCCGCCCAATGGCCACCGTTGACCGTGGTCGGCCGCGTCGGTTGACGGTTCGTTGACCACCGTTTGAACCCGGTGGTGGCTTCAGGTGTGACGGGCGGTGACACATAGTCATATAATTATTGGGTACGAGCTACTGTTCATTATTGCAGGTATGAGGTTGGGAGTACGAGGTTCGGGTTTCGAGGGTTCTAGAAAGCTGCAGTAGGCGAGTACGAGGTTGGGAGTACGAGGTTTCTAGAAGGCTACGTGGCATGCTCTCATTGGTGGATCCAGCTGTCAAAAGCTGGCGTACGAGGTACGCTGAAGGATAACGTGTTTAGGGCGAAAAGACGAAAATACCCCCATCTTTGTGCTATAACGGGTCAGAATGGCCTGAAAGGACGAAAATACCCCTCCCACTTGGTGACTATATAATCACAACAGCTAAATTCATTTGTAGTGTTAGTTTTTAGTTTATTTTTCATAGTAGTGTAGCTTTGTTTTAAGAGTAGTGTAGTATAGTTTTTAGCTTATTGTAAAAGCTTTTATAGCTTATTTAGCTTATTGTAATCAAGATTTTGAGCTTATTAATGAAGATGTTTAAGGTTGGTTTTTATTAAATGCTTATTATTTCTTAATGCTTGTTTTCTTTTATGCTCATTCTTCTACTCTTTCTTTTTTTTGCTTATTTCCAAATAAGCTCATGCTTATAGCTTATTTTTGGATCCGATCTCTTAAGCTTATATTCTAATAAGCTTCTTTAATAGCTTATTTAGACTAGCTTGTTTTATATTGTTTTTGATTTAAAGCTTTTCGAGTGAGTTTATTTTAGCTTATTTTCGATTGCTTATTTTTCTAGCTTATTGTTTTTAAATCTAATCCTTAAATATACCCGTCTCTTGTTCACTTGATTAAACACCTTGGTTTCGGGTGGATTAGATCTAACAATAATAGATCTTGTCTTTTTAGCTTATTTTCTAGCATAAAATTTGTTGCTTTTTAATTCTAGCTTATTTTTCTTAGATCTAAATCCTTAAATATACCCGATCCAAGTTCACTTGATTGAACACCTTAGTTTCGGGTAGATTTAGATCTAAAGTTTTCATCTTTTTATTAGCTTATTGTCTTTAGAATAAAATCTAGCTTATTTTGTCTTAGTAGCTTATTATTATCTTGTTCATCTTAACCCTTGTTTGTTTTAATGTTGATGAAATCTATCCAACACTTAGGCGAGGAGCTTATGGGTCTTATAAGCTTATTTTACTATTAAAGTTTAAAGCTTTTTAGTTTTTAAGGCTATTTAGTATATAAAGTTTGTAGCTTTATTAACTAAGTAGTCATAAAAACTAATAAAGTTTTAATCTTTAGTGTTTAATTAAGTTTATAAGATCGGGTGGTTTAAATTCGTCTCCATTTTCTTCAATCGGGTTTTTCTTTCTTTTCCTTTTCTCTTATTAGTAGTTGTAGCTTATTATTTAGTTTAAAAATGTTTGCTTTGTTGATTAGTGTTAGTTTTATTAATATGTGTAGTGAGTAGATTTTTATATATGCTTGTTAAGTGTTAAATTGTTTAGAGAATTAAGTCTGATTAATAAAGAGGAGAAAATATTGATTAGTGATTTTTATATTACTTAAATTATTGTTTTGGTTATTCGAGCGGGCAAAACTGACGGTGTCGGTGAGCCAGCTACAGGAAAATTTAAAAATATTCAAGTATTTTTGAAAAATAATTTGTGCAACATTTAAAATTCTTAATTCTTTTATAAACCTGCATAAACCTATGATTACATGATTACTCTCATTCTATCTTTACTGCTTTCATAAATTTAAACCCTAAAATCTCGTTGTATATATAACTTATCCCGCTGATTTTAATGCTTGGTGTAGTTTGTCTTTGTCTTTGATTACATGTTTACATTTGATAAGAAAGGAAGCCATGGAAGTTCTAAGAATTTCATTGATGATTTTGAGGACGAATTTAACAGTTATTCACATGTTTCTTCTAGATTATTGAGTCAAGACGAGGGAGTACTAGTTTCTTTTTACTGGTTTTCTTTTTCTTTATTTCGTTTTTACGGGTACTTCTAAAGAACATTGGGGAAAATGTTCAACTTAAGTGTAGGAGGGGAAATAAGCCTTAGAAACTATTCCTTTAATTGCCATTTGCTTTGTCCTTAAAATGACGAGTAATATATCGAAACATAGCATAAAAGGTAAATTAAAACCAAAATTTTTTAAAAATTTTAGACACATACCGACGAAAACCGAGTATTAATAGCGTCTCATGTATAGGAATTTATATGACTAGCATAAAAACCCTTAGAAATCCACCCCAAAAATGTGAGGTTCGCCTTTAGATCTTTAGGAATTCGGGTATCCATTTTTGATACCCAAGATAGTTTATACCTATAGCTTGTTTAAGTTAAGGTTTGAATGCAGTCATATGTGTCTATTCTGTCGTTACGGATGAGTAGTACTATGGACCTTTGTCGCCTTTTCTAGAACATTGGTATCGGTATTAAATTATATGAGTGTATCAGTAGTATATTAAATTCTAGAACTTGTTTTTGTGTTGCATCCTGAGAACGCATAGCGAGTATTAGGATTTGCTAGATAAGAGGCACTAGGATTAACCCATGTTTTAAACCTGCAATTGTTATTATGGTCACATCGATCATATAACTATCCCACACCCATGCTTCGCACTTATTTTTAGTGCAAGAACTACCCTAGTACACCCCTCCAAGCCTATCCTTTTTCACTGTTCTTTCTCGTAATCTTCTGTTAAGAAGAAGCCAGACTATTAATGAAGAGCATTGTTAACCCTTGAACCAATTGTTACACCCAAATCTCCTTAGCCTACCTTGTATGTACTCCACCTTTAGTACATTATTGTTTTAACCCAAGTTAAATATGAGTACACGTTGCTAAGTCCCTATCTTGTAAATACAGTTCCTGTGACGATTGGGATTCTTGTAGAATTTTATTTCGCGGAAGAATGGGGAAAAAATAATAAATCAAATAACCCACCCATATGTTTGTCAAACGGTCTCCATGTTATTTTGATCATACTCAATTCGGGTCATTAGTTAGATTGTAATTATGAGTTCTAAAACTCAAGTGTAGGGGTATTGTTATAAACCCCAAGTGATGTATTATGTTTATTAAGAAAAAAAGAGAGAAAAATAGAAAAGAAAAATAGAGAGATTGATGTAGAGTTGTGTAGAGTTTGTATATCTTTGTCCGAGTCTTTAACTTAGCAACCCAATCAGCGTTTAATCTTATAAATAATTAGCTAACCCTTTCACTCCAAATTCACCCAAAAAGCTACCCCAAATATATCCTATCCGTTTCCGTTTCCATTTATGTTATCTTACACCTACACCCCAAAACCCTTAGAAGACCTCTTTGATAGTAATGATTAATACTTGCGCCTAGTGGTGGAGGTTTGATCCTTTACCAAGCCTATGGTAATTTATATGCTATGACAGGTAATGAGTGTTAATTTTCCATTTCCCATAGTTGTTATAATTTATTATACACCCGAAGAAAGAGAGAATCCCAAACACTAATGTGAGGTCTATATATTATTTCCGTGCCTTATAATTTATAGTCTAGGAGGTGTGTCGTAAACTGCTTTAAAGAGTAGTATAGATTCCCCCATATTGCTAGTTGATAAAGCCGACAGAATACCAACAAACTTTTCACAATTTATCGATTTGGTACGTGTACCGAAACAATTATCGATTTGGTACGTGTACTTTCATAAAGTGTTCTCATTTGCATATTTTGATGTCGTGTCACGTTATTGATGTGCTACGTGTCAGCCTATCATGCATGACACGTCATCAAAATGTGCAAATGAGAACACTTATGAAAGTACACGTACCAAATAATAATTTTTTAGTACAATACCAAATTTATAAATTGTGAAAAGTTCGTTGGTATTCTACGGCTTTATCCCTAGCAATATTGGGGGAATTTAACCTACTCTTTAAAAGCAGTTTACGACACAACCTCCTAGACCTCATAATTAAAAGCACGGAAATAATATACTAGCACCTCACATAAGTGTTTGGGATTCTCTCTTTCTCTCGGGTGTATAATAAATTATAACAACTATGGGAAATGGAAAATTAACACTCCTTACCTGTCATAGCATATAAATTACCATATGCTTGATAAAGGATCAAACCTCCACCACTAGGCGCAAGTATTAATCATTACTATCAAAGAGGTCTTCTACGTTTAGGGGGTGAGGTGGTCAGATAACATAAAAGGAAAAAACGGAAACGGATGGGATATATTAGAGGGATAGCTTTTGGGTGAATTTGGAGTGAAATGGTTAGGCAAATTATTTATAATATTGCACGCGATTGGTGCTAAGTAAAGACTCGGACAAAGATATACAAACTCTACAACAACCTACATCAATCTCTCTATTTTTCTTTTCTATTTTTCTCTCTTTTATCCTTGATAAACATAATACATCACTTGGGGTTTATAACAATACCCCTACACTTGAGTTTTAGAACTCATAATTACAATCTAACTAATGACCCGAATTGAGTATGATCAAAATAACATGGAGACCGTTTGACAAACATATGGGGGGTATTGACTTAACTTTTTCTTCCCCATTCTTCCGCGAAATAAATACTACCATGAATCCCAATCGTCCCAGAACTGTATTTACAAGGATAAGGACTTAGCAACCGTGTACTCAATAATTAACTTGGGTTAAAATAATAATGTACTAAAGTGAGTACATACAAGGTAGGCTAAGGCGATTTGGGTGTAACAATTGGTTCAAGGGTTTAACAATGCTCTTCATTAAATAGTCCTGCATAAACCAGAAAATTACGAGAACATGAAAAGGATGGCTTGGAGGGGTGTACTAGGGTAGTCTTGCACTAAAAATAAGTGTGAAGCATGGGTGTGGGATAGTTATATGATCGATGTGACCATAATAACAATTGCAGGTTTAAAACATGGGTTAATCCTATGCAATATCTAGGCAAATCCTAATACTCGTTATTCGTTTCTCAAGATGCATCACAAAAAACAAGTTCCAGAATTTCATAAACACTGATACACTCATATAATTATAATACCGTACAAGTTCTAGAAAAGGCGACAAAGACCATACGTACACATCCGTAACGACAGAATAGACACATATGACTGCATTCAACCTTAACTTAAACAAGCTAAAGTATAAACTATCTGGGTATCAAAATGGATACTCGAATTCCTAATGATCTAAAGGCGAACCTCACATTTTTGGGGTGGATTTCTAAGGGTTTTTATGCTAGTCATATAAATTCCTATCCATGAAACGCTATTAATACTCGGTTTTCGTCGGTATGTGTCATAAATTTTTAAAAAATTTTGGTTAAAATTACCTTTTATGCTATGTTTCGATATATTACTCGTCATTTTAAGGACAAAGCAAATGGCAATTAAAGGAATAGTTTCTAAGGCTTATTTCCCCCCTACACTTAAGTTGAACATTTTCCCCAATGTTCTTTAGAAGTACCCGTAAAAACGAATAAAGGGAAAAGAAAACAAGTAAAAGAAACTAGTACTCCCCTGGTTTGCTCAATAATCAAGAAGAAACATGTGATAACTGGTTAAATCGTCCTCCAAAATCATCCAATGAAACTTCCTAAGAACTTCCAAGCTTCTTCTTATCAAATGTAACCTGTAAATCAAAGACAAAGACAACTACACCAAGCATAAAATCAGCGGGATAGATATATATACAACGAGATTTTAGGGTTTAACTTTATGAAAGCAGTAAAGATAGAATGAGAGTAATCATGTAATCATAGGTTTATGCAGGTTTATAAAAGAATTAAGAATTTTAAATGTTGCACAAATTATTTTTCAAAAATACTTGAAAATTTTTAAATTTTCCTGTAGCTGGGCTCACGACACCGTCAGGATAAATCTTGACGCCGTCGCCAGTAACTGTAAAAATTTTCTTTTCGTTTTCTTTAAAAAAATTCCTGCACGCAATTATATAAGTTATTTCCTGTATAGATTACTGCATGAAACCTGAGATTAGTCAATACAACCATGTGACTCGAAACTGACGTGAATTAATCTAAATAATTTATTTAATATGTTTGAATTGATTCTTAAAAACTGGATAATTTTCCCTACAATTATTTTATTGCAAAATACCTTTGATTGTCAATAAGACGAGGCCAAAGACAAAACAAAGCATGATTACAAAAATAATTCAAACATAAAAGAATAAGTAGTAAAGAATTAAAACACAAGACACTCCTAATATGCGGGAAAATAAACATTAGGTTGCCTCCCGAAAAGCGCTTTTCTTTATTTATGGGTCTTGTATCTGGGGCGGGGGGGGGGTCGAGGGGGGTAGGGAGGAAGAAGACTCGAAGTCATACGTCCTCACTGTCTATAGAAGTGGTCCAAGTTGATGATCTCCCTTGGACTCTCCCTTTCAGAAAGTTTTCTAAAAGTGGGGAATGACTGGAGGGTTTTGGTGAATTCTTCTCCATCTGGATCAATCAGCCTAATCTTGGTATGCCATGCCCTATCTCCATTTTTGGGTGGTTTGTCCCAGTTGATTGGATTTTCTATTAGATCTTTTGACTCCCACATGTTTCTCTTAAGATTTATAGGTATAGCCCCTAAGAATTCTACCATTCTTCTAAATACTAGGACGTCCTTAAAGTGGAATGAACATAGCAATCTCTAGATTCCTCCTATTCTTCGGGCAAAAATGAAATCAAGAATCCTTCCTAGCAAAGTTATGGGGTTCGGTGCACATCACACCTAAACTGAGCTAGGTCATGATTGTAAGACTCCCTTTTTCCTAGGTGTGTCTAATAGTGTGCTACCACTTTACCTAAATTGACTCCTTTTACTCCAAATACAGATCTAGTGATTCCTTATCCTACCGCTATTTTGGCTTTCTTACAATCTATAACTGCATTGACGGTTGCTAGGAATCCTCTTCCTATAAGTAAGGGGGTTTCGGGGTCCTTTTTCATGTCGATTACGTAAAAGTCATTTAAGAGTTTTTAGTCCTCCCTATGGTGGAATTTCTACATCACTGACAACCCACAGGATAGACTTTGTCCAACTGCTAACCCAAAAACATGGTCAGTTTCCTTTAATAGTCCTATGTTGATTTTTTTTGAAGAGGTATAACGGAATTATGTTCTCGAAGCCCCTAAATCAGCTAAGGCATCAAAAGGCTTGGAATCCCTTAGTCTACAAGGTAGAGTGAATAATCTAGGGTCTCCCATCCTTTTAGGCATTTCGCCTTGGATAAATGCGGATCCATTTTTGCCTAGCTCTAAGCTTTATACGTACTTGTCTAGAATTGCATTATACATTGGAGCATGAGCTAGGACTTAAAGAACCGGTAGATTGAGATGTAAATCCTTGAAATTCCAACTTTTTAAAAGTTTAGACTCGGGTTCTTTGCTTTTCCGTGTTCCAATTTTCGTGACAGTTTGTTAGTTTGGTCCCATTTAGAATGGTTTTTTATCTCTTGTAAACACATTGACATCATTGATCGAATTAGAAGGATGAGATGATCATTGAGGGTCTTTTGTTGGGTAAGAACGAGCAGACAAAACTGGAGAGGTAGAGTTAACATTCAGTTTCAGGTTCTTAACCGTGTCGCTGGGAAGTGCTCCTGTTATTTGATCGATGAAAGGCCCTTGCAAGACATTGTCAAATTTTGTTGTCATCTCGCTTGTTGTGTTTTGAAATCGCTTTCAAACTTGAGACAATCTAGCGCTCTTGAGATGGCCATGGAAGATAGACAACCATCCTCAAATTTGATTGATTGTTAAAACTTTAGAGATAGTTAAAATGAAGGGAGCGGTTCAGGATTGAACCGTTATGGTTGGAACCGGTTAGGTGGGTTTGAGAAATTATTTTAGGAATTTTGGGGTTGTCACCACCTAAGGTTTGGGTGACTTATTCCAGACAGTTGTAGGTGTCATGCGGAGATTGTTTGCTACGGTTTGAAAGTGGTAACACTTACCTCCCGCTTCGTCGTACACTAGGACGCTATACCAACAAAAGGCTTGCTCCAAGATATTCCTGCAGTACTGAGTGTCATGAGGACCATTACAGATCTCACATGAAGAAGTGATTTTGTTCACTTGAAAGGTTGCTTAGGAGCAAGATGAACTTCCATCAAGCGTTGCACTTAATTTTCAAGCTTGACAAGATGACAGTCGGATGTACTCGGGACATCTTGAGGCAAAGAGATTGCCTTGACCGGCTTAGCGAAGTCCCTTGGGTCATTTTAACTTTCGTTGTCATAGAGGGTGAGGTTCTCTAATAGTGCTCAGGATTCTTCGGCATTTCTGTCACGAAGCTTACCATCGGCCGATTGGTCAATGCTTCGTCTTATGGCGGGATTGACATGGTCATAAAAGATTTAGAGTTGGAGCCAAAGATCGATGCCATGGTGAGGAACTTTTTGGAGTAAGTCCTTAAAACGAGTCCATGCTTCAAAAAGACACCCTCCTTGATGTTGTTGGACCATAAGAATATCGTTATGGAGTTTTGCAGTCCTTTCCCGGAGAAAGAAAGAGCAAGGACCAACGCGTGGTAAGAATCCACCCATGTTGAGATGGATCCTGCTGAAGACATTCAAGCCATTGCTAGCTTGATATGCGAGAGGGAAAATTGAAAAGAAACCAGAGTGTTCTTTCCCTTTTGCAACATCAAAGTCAAGTGATCCCACAAGTTTTAGAAATCCTTGATTTATGTTTGGATCCTCAGACACGAAGTCCTGAATAAGCATTTGTTTTGCACCAACCGGATGGTTTCGGATAGAAGTGGCACCACATTGTTCCCTTCGAGGAGCTAAATGGTGTTCCTATAGCCCTCGTGGTTAGGTTTGGAGTAATCTCCAAGAGTACGGATAAGATTTGCGTCTCCCATGGTGGTTGACAAAAATGATTCACGAAACAAATAACACAAATAAAAGATAGACTACAAGAAAGCCAATATAACAAAAATAAAATTCTCACTTGATAGGAATCAAGCGAGTAGAACTAAGTTAAACAATGGTCGGAACCTAACTATTCCCCCGACAGCGGCGCCAAAAACTTGATGTGCGGTTGCCGTAAAGACTTCAACACGAAGTTTTACAACTCCCTAGGCAGCGTACCTAATCGCTGTAGTAGTAGTATAGGTAAGACTCAGCGGTTGTTATCGTTCTCTAGGGGAATAGGTTGGGAAGGATCGAATATAATCTAACAGAGGTCTACGGGGTTTAGAGAAGATTCTTTTTGTATTTTTATTTTATAGGAAGCAGTAAAAATCATTGGTTTGAGAGATTGGCTTGATTAACTAAATTAAACAAAATATAATCTAATCTATTGGTGATAACTTTATGATAAAAAGATGTATTTACTTAATCATGTACTACTCCTTATATTTCTCCTAATCATGTTGCTTTGTCACACTTGTGATGATCTGTGTAAGTATTTCCTAAGTCAAGAATGAATTACACGAACTCGTCGTCTATTTAATATTCTGTTAAGGCAACGCACAAGTAAGATAGTATGCAGACTATTACAAGGCCCCTAAGAGTATATTAAATGCAATTGAAATATCTTAAAAGGTATCAACCATATTAGGGGTAAGGTAGTATGAAGACTGTTACCGATGGTATCCTTTCTACACAATCATGTTTCCCTAGACGTCCATGCCAATTTAATATCTAATGGCTAGTTTTCTAAAGCCTAACGCGCACATCCATCACAAGAAGCAACATTAAAAGGATCTACAATCTAAGTTTCATAAAATCATAAGTAAATACAAAGGAGGGTTTAGCCTAGCATGTTATAAAGAAAGCAAGAACATAAATTAATCAAACAACACATAGACATATTGAATGATTAAAGATAAACAATCTTACTTGATTAAAACATGGATCAACGTCAGTTACAATAGGGGTTTGAGGCCCTAAAGATGGCCTAAAAGCTGCTAGAATGATTAGGGTTCGTCTCTCAAAAGTTATACAAAGTTACACACTTAAAACCGTAAAATCGGTTTTGTATTTATAGGAAAAACGCTGCGACGGCGTCAAGTAGTGGTCGCAACGCCGTCACCATGTCAAATCTTCTAGATCTAATTTAAGTCGGTTACGTCTTGGCACCGTCGTCAAATCCTCGACGCCATCACTAGAAAGATCACGAAGGAATTGCATTACGCTTGGACGCCGTCCTCCACGGCCTGTTTTGCATCATTCTTTAAGATATTAAGGTGTTGGCCGTAGTCTTGGTCCTTTACTTCTCCAACTAAGACCCAAGTCCACGTTGATTCCTCTAAATGCCATCCAAGTGCTAAAAACCTAAAAACAAACGATTAAGCACATAATCTGGGCATATTTGCATGATTTGGGAGGTTAAATGACCCCGAAAAAGTGTATAAAATGACACCTCATCATTCATCCACATCATCGCCATCTTCATCAGAAACTACCTCTTCATCCTCTGCCTCCTTAGACGCTACATACTCATCCAATCTCTTATTCTTGCCAACAGCTTTTGGTTTGACAACGCGTTTACGTTTGACAGGAGCAACTTTCGGTTTGACAGGACGTTTCTTTTTTAAAACTTCTTTTGATATTCGTCTAACATACAACTTGATATAATGGAGCCGGGGTAGGCTGCAACACTTTTTTTAGATACTTATTATAAACAGATTTCTTATAGTTACTTTTCTTTTTTCTGGATCCACCTGCATCAAAACAATGGATAATGAAAACTTAAATGTTAACAACCTCAACAAAAATCACATGTGATTCTTCATTAAAACTACTTTATATAATGGTTATCAAATCAAAACTACTTAACAAATAATCTCAAATGACATTTTGTAATCAACAAATACTAGATACAAAACTAATGATTAATTATTAAAGTAGCTTCTTAATACTGCTACTTCAAAACAATAATTTCTTAATGAAACTATTTCTACAATTGAACAATCATCATGTGATTATTTCAGTCTAAATCTAAAATATAAGAATAAAACATCAGTTAATCTAAAATAAGAATAAAACATCAACTAATCTTAAAATAAGCATACAAATAAGCATAAATCTAAAACACGCGATTATAAAATCAAACTAAAAATAAACACACAATTATAAAAGGCTTATCTAGTGCTATCAATGATAATCAAATGATAATAAGCATAAGAAATAAGCATAATCAAACTAAAAATAGATTATAAACACTAAATATGCATAAAATCAAAATAAGCATAATCAACCACAAAATAAGCATAAAATCAAAAAAAATTACTATCATCGGCATCATCAACTTGAGTAGATGATGAATCGATATTCAATTTACGCTTACTCGCTGCCATTTCATCCCGTATATCCATTAATCATAAATTGGGCTAAAATTAGGGTTTTTGTGATTATGAGACCGTTAAGTGTATGTTGTCTGTGTGTGACTAATGAAGAGTGAGTGATGATTAATGAAAGAGGTGTGGAGCCGGTTATCAAAAGGTTGGGGAGGAAAATACACGTATACACTTGTGTGGTTAATTAGACGTTGTTTATTTAATTTAATTTTAAAATATTATTATAAGCTCAACAATAGGATGTTAGATTAAATATAAGGTGAGGAGAAGGGTTCATAATAATCTATCGTAACTACATTTATAAGCATTTAACCAATTTTTATTTTTAGAAGTACTTAAGAATTTTAAGTAAAAAAATTACCTCTTTAGGAAAGTTTATACATACATGTTTTTAAAAGCTATTCAAAAGGCTAGGAGTATAGATATTAACACTAGATTTAATTCATGCGTTTGTAACTTGCATGTATTAACTTGCATTCGTTTGTAACATGTAACTTGCATGCATTAACTTGCATTCATTTCCCATTTCAAACGTCATCACAATGAGCATCATTTATCATAACCTTCAACACCAAGTTTTTGTTGCCGACGTCCCAGCGCCACAATCAGCAAAAAAAAAATAAAAAAAAACAAAACCAAAAAAAAAAAAAAAAAACAAATAAAAAAAAATAACACCACACCCAACACCACTCCCCTAATCCTAACACCAAATAACACAACGCAGCCTATTTATTTTCATAAAACCCCCTAAACAATTATTTCATTCTTTAACGAAAATTAAACCAACCCATTTCATTCATAAAAGACAAATACACATATACATACTAAAAAAAAACACACATTAAAAAAATACCGACATTAAAAAAATAATAAAAAAAAAACCCCCGGCCGACTAATCTTCTTCCGTGCTCTTCAACTTCGCGCCAAATATGTTCATAAGGTTTTTGTGGAGAGGATCGCCGTATAACTTGAAATGCCATTGACAATTTTTAGAAAAAGTTTTACGGCTCATACGAAATCTTCCTTCGAAAATAGTATCACGATACTTCAATGATCATCAAAATAATCAGCACGTATACTCCTTTCGGCATCTTCACGTCACGGAAGATTCGGTGTCGGTCAATCAGGTTAGCTCTTTGTTTAGCCATCGTGATACTCGACAGCTTTTGTAAATAGAATGCGTCGGTTTTCCTCATTCGATAACAAAAACGTTTTCCGATTTTGATTCATTTGAACGAGTTGTAGTGTTATTTTGTTGAAATGTAATGTTTTTTTTGTGAGAAAATAATATAGAGTAATGAAGTATTTATAATGGAGTTGTGTGAGGAGGGTAAAATGAACTATTTTTTTAACAATATAGCCGTTAGGGGCTGTTTTGTAAATTTTTTTATTTTTTTATTTTTTTTAATAAAACTAGCTGATAGGGGGTGTTTGGTAACTTTTTAAAAATAAGGAGAAAAATTAAAACTAGTATATAGCCGTTTAGGGGGTAAATGAATTTTTTTTTTAAATCAACCCCAACGTGCGTGGGCTGGCCAACGCCGGACCCAACGCCGTTGGGCAACGCCGCCTAGCGGTGTAGTAACGCCGGCCAACGCCGACCAACGCCATCGCCGGCGTTTCCAGCCCATTTATTTTGTGCAGCAGTGGTGAAAACAATCTTAACCACACCTTTTTTTTTTATCTCTTTGCTTTTATAAAACCCAACACCAAACTTCTCTCTTTCTCTAGATTCGAGATTTTAAAAAAATGTGGCTAGAAGTGCTCTAAATCATACGAGATTTTTTGTGCTAACATCCATAGCTATATATCAGTGAGTTTTTCATATCTTAATTTTTAATTATGTTCTTTGTTTATGATTTGGAGTTCATTGTTCTAGGTTTCTTGATGGAAAAAGTAGCGGTGGTTTGTAGGGTATGAAGATGGATGATTGTTCTGGGCACATTTTCTTCATCTTCTATGTGTGTGTTTTCTTGTATGTTCATATTTCTTCATAGTTTGTTGACTTGATTTTATCTAACAAATTTCTTCATGATCTATATCAAAGTTTTCTATATTTTTTTACATTTTTGGTTCAAGTGGAATCGTTGGAGGTAAGAATTTTCTTTTGCAATCCATGTTGTTTTTACGTTTTTTTAATGTCAAGATAGGATTGTTTTAGTATATATGAAAAAATCTCAACTATTTTTATTCTCAGTTTTATAAGAAACTAAAAATATGTGTATACTTTTGTAAAAGTATGAAGATTTATGGATCTTCTCTATCTTTCTTAACATGATGCGTTTTAAAATTTATTTTTGAAGCAAGATGACATTATATATCTATTTAACAACAAGTAAATATGATAATTTTTATACATAAGCATAAAATGTACGTTATACAAAAGTGAGTACAAATTTGTTATACTAAATCTTAGCGCAATATCTTTGATTTGATTAAAAGCACTATGCCAAGGAAAATGAGAATGTACGTGGAGCATGGGAATTATAAGCAGGCAACAATTAAAAATGGGACTCGTCTATCTTTCAAGTCAATTGTTTCGCTGGTGTATGTGTAGGTAAAATGGTAATAGATGTCTAAAAGTTTGTACTTATTCTACTGTTTGTAACATTATTTTCATGGATACAAGTGTATTTTTGGACCTTGTTGAGCTACAATTCCATTTTTTATATTAAAAAGATATATTGATGCTAACATCATTTTAATGACTTTGAGGGTTGAAATTATTTTGTGTATAGAATAATGATGACAAGCTGTTTTATCGGACCGAATCACACAAAATTAACGCTATGAATTCTAAATGAGAAAGGGACGAAAGTGCGATGTTGAGAAAAAAAGTCGAAGTGTAAGGTTTGAAGTATTTAGAGTGCGTTGTTTCAACATTTGGAAAAAAATCACGAAATAGAAAAACAAGTTGTTCATAAATTTATACTAACATCTTACATTGTAAAAAACCCTAGAACACGCTTTGATCCTCAACATTTTAACAATTTGACCTCAAAATAATTTGTAATAATACTAATTAATTTCGTATTTATAACAGTCAAAATTAAGTTAAATAATTTTTGTAAGTGTCTTATAATTAAATGACTTGAATTCTTTAAACTTGTAACAACCATGAAAATTAAATGTCTTCAATTCTATAAACTTGTAACATCTATTTAATATTCATACATAAGCTCAATTACACCACTCTTTCAAAACTTAAAAAACAAAACCATATTCACTCTCTAGAAATATTTTTCTTTTTAAAACGACAATTTTTTTCACAACCTATATCACATATCTCACAATATATTAATAATGCCTCCAGCAAGGCTTGAACCCACAACCTTTAGGTTGGTGGAAACTCTCTAGAAATATGCTGTCACACACTCTCTAAAAATTCCCTCGCCGCCAATACAACAACCATGGTTAGACCAGATCCAAAAATAAAGGGATCTCAACCATGGGTAGCCGCCGCCGCCATGGGTCACCGATCTAATAATTATTCAGAAAGCAAAAGGAACGATCATCTCGATAATAATCGTCGTCAAGAAGCCAACGTAACAAAGGTATTCCCAACAAAATCTCATCCTAAATTTCGTAGAACATAAGTCGTTTTCAATCAATCTTTTGTTATCTAAGAATCCCATGGAATGGCTTCGTCCCAAGATCTTAGGGATATTTTGTAACAAATGGGTATGGGATCGATGTTATACATAGCTGCAAAGAGATCCAAATCGGGTCATCATTGGTTTTGTACTTTTATAAACTTAATGATATCAATCAGTTAGTTTCCCAATCAAGACGGCATGGATGGTGGTTATCATTTATTTTGCCGATGTGGCGAAGTAATTGGTCGAACTTATAATAAGACCTGTAACGATTCTGTGACGCAAACCAGTGTAGGTTTCGAAACTCTCAATCTGTTATTATCAACGAAAATGTTTTTCAGTCTTTTAACTGTATGCTAAAGCGGTCCTGGGCCAAACCAAATCACTGGACATGTGGGCAAATACGGTACAAGTAAATGCTGGAGCAGAAAATGTGGGTGTCGGATTGTAACAAGGTTATTAAGGAAGCGGGTAATGAAGCGTATGTCTATCTCGGTAGACGATTGTATTGATTTTGGATGTATGGAGTCGTAGTATTCTTGCTAAAGTAAAGATTTAAGTGTCATTTCAGAGCTTCTAAAACATATTCTTCGATGGATTCGATGAAGTTGGTCATAGATAGTTTGGTGGACCGCTGGGTTTGGTGGAATTCGACTCTAAGGGATCAAGTGGAAAGCGTCAAGTACTTCAAAGGCGTTAAAAGAGATATTTTTGGAGTTCAAAGATTGTTCCTCAAGATTTATCCAGATGAAAGATTGTTGTTTGGATTAGACCTGGTTGTTGTCCATGGCATCATGGGCTCCAGAGGTTTATAAGAAGATGGGTGGTCGGTGGGAAGCAGCGTAGGTTTACGATAAGTAAAAGTGAAGGACCAATGTCTCAAGGGCAGGTATTTGTGTCCTTACCGAGTCTGTTACATCGTGTGTTAGAGTCCTTTATAAGTTCATATCGTAACGACTTATCGTATTATCGCAACTGAGTTTGTCATATGGCCGCCCAATTTGAAATCGATTGGAGGTCAATTCCGAGTCCTAATCTCTGGAAAGGAAGATGCAGAGGTCCCAGTTTGATAAAGTTTGAAAATAAGGAGCATTTGGACATGTCGATAGTTGTGGATTCAGATTCCCCAAGAATTAAACAATGATTCAGTGTCAGCCTTCTAGCGGTTTGCGAGAGGAGGATTACGTGGGTGAAAAAAGTGATCTTGTGGACTCCTATTGAAGAAGGCGAGATTCGTGATGATTCGGTCTTGTATAATGATGGGTTGTATTAAGGATTGCTGAAAAAAATTTGGAAAATGAATGATGGTGAGATTCTGGAGTTCATTCTCAGGGTGATTGTGGTAAATTTTACCACTGATGACAATGAGGATGTTACGCCAGTTATTGCTCTGAAAAAGACTCCATCCCTTGCGCCTCCGCTACACCCCAGGGTAATGATTTAAATATTGCTGTGAGTCTGTTCTTCGATGGATTGATTATATTGTCCTCTAACTATGACGAGATAGATTCTGATAAACGCTGATCTATAGAGACCCAATGGAAATAACACGGGTGTTCTCTCTCGCGCAACACTTCGTGGAAAGATTATTTCCTAGCGTATTCTTCAGATTATGAGTTATTAGGCAACGTTAAAGAAGCTATTCTTCTTCATAATGCACTTATCGTGACAAACAAAGGATGCTGGTTAGTATCGCTATTTTGTATGATGCCACGGGTGTTCTTTCGTTCATGGGAGTTCATTCAGTTGGCGCCTTGTGGGATCTTTCTTATCTAATAGCCTTTTGTTGTTTTGCGAGTTTCGTTCGTTAGAGTTTTTCTGTTCCTTTTTCGTCTTTGTTGTTGGACGTTTTTTGCTGTAATTCGTCTGCTAGTTTCTTTCCTAGCCCTTTTTAAAAAATTCCATTTGCCGTTAAAAAAAAACAACCATCATCATCACTAATCAAGATTCAAAAAATAAAAGAACCAGAAAAAGACTACGGTAAAACCAACGAAAACCGAACAACTTAAAACTGGTCATATTATAAAAATCCCAAACAAAACACAAATGATTTAGCACCATGTTATCATGATCGGTTTTAGCAACACCACATGAACCACTTAAACACATCAAAACACCTAAACACAACGCGATTGAAACCACCAAATAATCCAAACCCCGTTAGATTCACATATCAAATGATGTTTGTTGTCGGATATTTATGGTTGTGTGGTGGTGTTGATGTCGTGAGTTAAAATAATAAGATGGTACATCATTATTGCCTTAAAGTTAATATTAATCTAAATTATTATTCATTTGTACATTATTGTTATGAAAAATGTTGTAACCAGAATAAAATTCGCCCGCGCGTAAAATATATCACAGGGTACCCGTCGCCGCATTTGCAGCGGGTATCCAGCTAGAGCTAAAAAAAAAAGAGGTATTTAAAACTTTCTTTTCACCGGTAAAACGTTCAAGGAATTGTAGGTGTATGATATGCTCACTTAGGCCCTTCCAACTACCAAAATCTCAAAATCGTTTTAGCATTTGAAAGTGTAACTATGTGTTCATCGTTTTTGGCAACTTATATATTTTCTTCTCTTTCAAATGATTGAACCACTGGGTTGAAAGTTGTAACATACCGTGTGTAATGAGAAAATGATCAATGTAAGTTCAAAGATATTTTTAAAAGCAAGATGATACCAAACAGAAAAATCAAAAGAGTAAAGTCCTCAAAGAGCAGAAAATGAGTGACTGATGTGTTAAATTATCAAAAAGTAGAACATGAGTTTTAGACGTAAATATTAATTCTCTTTACATTGTTACCGTATAAACATAATCAAATTGGATATAAAATTTTATTGGTTAAACATTTTTTCTAACAATAACTGTACAAAGATAATCATTAAAATTAAAACTCGAAATACTAGGAAACCCTAGTACTAGACACCTATAAATAGGGATCACAATACATCCCAAAAGGTACACACTTATTCTTATTCTCTCTGACATATACTCTGACAACATGAATACTTACTCTCACGCCGGAGTCTAATCGTGGGGTCCGTCCCCACGGTAAGGCTAACGGTTTACTTTTAATTGTGCAGAAAATCATCTCACTTCTCTTGCTCTAGTACAAGATCGAGCACTCAAGTCATTTGGAGGCCCGACCCGACAAAGGACTTCAACACCTTGCTAAACCCGACACGAATTTTGTACTAACAAGTGGCGCCATCCGTGGGACGCTTACGCAACCACGATTCTCTAAAAACTCACCATGAGCACTCACGAACAACAAATCACAAACAATCCCACGTCCGCCGTGAGGAACACAGGGGGAAGGAATGGTCCCCAGGGTCTTGAGGAACCTATGTCTGACGAGGTTCTTAGGGAAATGTGCGAACAAAAAATTTATATCACCAACTTTTGCCGCACATCGCCGAAAAGATGCAATAAGAGAAGAGCAAAAAGAACACTCAACGCAGTGAAAGCACGACTGATCTACGACGAAGAGTCCGGAATTAAGATAAGAAGCCATGAAGAATCGCACTACTCTGAATCCAAGACACCAACCGCCCGAACAGAACCCAGAAGAAGGCACGGAGATAGGTATTCCCGAAGCCCATCACCACACGCTAGTGTTTTCAAAAGGCTTAAGAAGAACAGATCCCCTTCACCGCGGCCCCGGCCACGGAAGGAAGGAGGTGTGTTTAATAGGTTGGGAAGAAAGGAGCCAGCTACATCCGCACGTTCTGATAGTCGTCAACGGAGTCCCCAAGCAAAAAGAACCGAAGTAGAAGCAAGAAGGCATCAACAAAAGGGAACATCTCGTACGACTAGCCAATAATCAGAGATGAAGATAGTGAAGGGGGTCACTTAAATATAAATCAAGAAGACAGAGATCGAACACCTATGAAAACTATCTCTTCCCAGCCTACATGTTAGGAAGAAACCCTTTCCCACAACCTCGGATCCGGCATTTTAGTCTCCCGAGGACTAGGATGCCTAGCCATGTCAAAACCTACGATGAAAGTGGAGATCCGGAGGATCACTTAAAGCTATTTTAATCGGCCGCAAAAACAGAAGGTTGGGCAATGCCGACATGGTGCCACATGTTCAACTCAACCCTCACCGTGAATCTAGAGTTTGGTTACGGACAAGCTACCAAAAAAGTCAATCCGATAGCTTTAACGATCTAAGAACAGCGTTTAGGGAAAACAAACTTCAGCAAACAAAGCACATCAAGGGATCCGGTGAGATAACATCACATCAAGGCAAGAACGAGACATCACTAAGACTACATGGAAAGATATAAGGCAGAAGTCCTGGACGTAGAAGGAGCTCCGGATGCATGAGAATCTCCGTGTTTATGCACGGAATAACCCACCCTGGGTTAATCAAGCGTCTATATGAAAGAAGCGAGATCGATGGACTAAATGTTATAGATGAATACATCTATCCTACAAGGGGAATTTCTGCATTCAGTCACGGCCAGAGGAAAAGCTCTTCACATGGAAACCGACAGAGTAGGGGGAACAAACCGGAATTTCAAGAAAGTCATCAAAAACAAACAAAGATAGATCGATCGTAAGCCAGATAGATTCACACTCCTCACCAAACGCCAAAGAAAATTCGCTCTTGCAAAAAAAGAATAGTTCCAAAGCCCCACCCCCAATGGTAATCCTGTGGAAAAAAGGGATTCCGAACAAATACTGTGATTTTACTCAATACGACATAGCACGGAACCATGCATGCACTGAGAAAACAAAATAGATGAAATGAATCAAGCGGCCGAAAATTTGTCACAATCATGCAAGGAATAAAACAGAACGACAAGCCGAAAGCACCGAAAAAAGGGGAAGCGTCGGAAAGGATAAACCTCAGACTATATGATGATCCAACCAAGCAAGAGTGGCCAATCCCAAGGATTACCCAGATCTTCTCTCCGGAGACGGCAATGACTTCCCACCTCTGAGGAAGAAGACGGGACGGAGGCCCCCAATGAATCATCGAAGTCGAAATGGGCGGACCTTTGTGCAGGAATATATTGACTTGGAGCATACCTCAGAATTCCTTGTATAGAACATTGCTTCAAAAAACTCCGCAAAGAGTCTAAGAGGATCAAATGGTTTCCGGCCACCCACTCACCTTATCGATTCAAGGAGAGACCATATTTGGCCACTGGGCCATATAGCCGTTGCTAGTAAAAATAGTTATTAATACACTCCACCTACCGCATGGATGAACCTTCAAGGTTATCAAGTCCACCATCTCAACACAATGCAAAAATAGGTAGGCCAGGCATAAGAAAAATCTGCGCCGTGCCCATTAACATCACACTTAATGTTGAAATTTCCCTTGAAGGCGGCACAGTAACGCAACTTAGTAGTAGAGTCATTCCAATGAATGTGCTATGACCCTCCGGACCTAGCATCCAGCCTCCCGCAGTAAAACAAGTACTGGAAGAGAAAATAAATATAGTAATCCACCCGGAGTACCCTGAACACAGTTTGCCCAAGGAACACGATTAACAGAAAAATGACGCAAAGAACTATTTCCTTGCTCAAACAAAACTTGATATTTTTTCGCCGAAGCAGCGATTGACGGGCGTCCCACGAAACATCGCGGAACACCGCTTGAATATCCGGGAGGGATATTCACCAATCAGGCAAAAGAAATAAGGTAATCCAAGAAGAGGTGGAAAAATTAGTGGACGCTGGAATAATGAAGGAAGTCCATTATCACAGTTGGCTCTCTAATCCGGTAATGGTCAAAAAGCATGACGGAACTTGGCGAATGTGTGTAGACTTCAAAGATCTTAACAACGCATGCCCCAAAGATTGTTATCCATTACCGGAAATAGACTGGAAGGTGGAGTCCCTCTGTGGGTATTCTTTCAAATGCTTCTTGGATGCATACAAGGGGTACCACCAAATTAAGATGGCAAAAGAGGATGAAGAAAAAACGGCGTTCATAACAAGCCAAGGGATATTTTGCTATTCTAAGATGCCGTTCGGTTTAAAAAATGTCGGGTCAACATATCAACGCTTAGTAGATAAGGCATTCCAAAGGCAGATTGGACGTAATCTAGAGGTATATGTCGATGACCTGGTTATAAAGAGCCACACGGAAGAAGAAATCATCCGAGACATAACAGAAACATTCAAAACCCTTCGACAGATAAACATGAAATTGAACCCAAAGAAATGCACCTTCGGAATGCAGGAAGGAATGTTCTTAGGTTACAAAGTAAGCACCAACGGGTGAGACATGACCTAAAAAAGCAGACACAGTCATAGCATGCCATCTCCGAATGCTATCAAGGACTGCAGAAGCTAAACGGAAAATTAGCAAGCTTAAACAGATTCTTGTCAAAATCAGCAGAAAAATCGTTACCTTTTTTCAAAACCTTGAAAAAATGCACAAAAAAGAGCGATTTTCAATGGACACCGGAAGCCGAAGAGGCCTTCAAGCAGATGAAAAAACTTATTACAGAGCTCCCAACGCTAACCGCACCAAGGGAACATGAGGAATTAATCATATACTTGGCTGCAGCAAAAGAAGCTATTAGCGCGGTCTTGATGACGGACAGAGAAGGCAGACAAATACCAGTATATTTTGTAAGCCGCACTCTACGAGGCCCGGAGGTCAACTATACTCCTATGGAAAAGTTGGTGTTAGCCTTACTCAGTGCAAGTAAACGGTTGAAAAGATACTTCCAAGCACACACGATCGTTGTGATAACAAATCAACCGATAAAGCAACTGTTGTCAAGTTCGGAAATATCCGGGAGAATGCTGAAATGGAAGTTCGAATTAGAAGGATATGACATCCAATATAGACCAAGGACCGCAATCAAAGGCCAAATATTGGCAGATTTTATTGTGGAACGACCGGAAGAAGAGTCTCCGGACGAACTCATGACAGAACCGGAAGTACTACCGGAGCCGTGGACGTTGTTCACGGACGGCTCGTCCTGCATAGACGGCTCCGGGGCAGGACTAATACTAACAAATCCGGAAGGGACAGAATTTACATATGCCATGAGGTTTAGATTCGAGGCTACCAACAATGAAGCCGAATATGAAGCGTTAATAGCAGGTCTCCGAATTGCAGAACAAATGGGTGTAAAGAACTTGCAAGCAAATGTTGACTCAAGACTTGTGGCCAATCAAGTTAACGGCTCTTACATCGCCAAAGAGTCAGGCATGGTTCAGTACTTAGACAAAGTAAAAACACTCGCAAAAAGCTTCAAGGAATTTTCCATCAAACAAATACCACGAAGTGAAAACAAGAAAGCAGACGCCCTAAGCAAGATCGCGTCCACAAGCTTCGCGCATCTTAACAAACAGGTGCTCGTGGAAGAATTGAAGGAAAAGTCCATAAATGAAAAGGAAATTCTTGACGTAGTAGAAGAAGAAGGCAACACATGGATGACACCCATATGCGAGTACCTGGCAAAAGAAATCCTTCCGGAGGATAAAAAGAAAGCCAGAGCGGTACGTCGGAAAGCGGCCAGGTATGCCATGATCAATGGAACCTTATACAAGAAGTCTTTTTTAGGACCATGGCTCCGGTGCGTCGGACCACTCCAAGCAAACTACGTCCTAAGAGAAATACACGAGGGGTCGTGCAGCATGCACTCTGGCCCTAGATCCGTGGTTGCCAAAGTAATCCGAACAGGATATTACTGGCCAACAATGCATATGGATGCACGGAACTTGATAAGGGAATGCAATGACTGTCAAATACACCGCCCCATTCCAAGGAATCCACAGCAGAATTTGACCCCCATCACGTCTCCATGGCCATTTTATAAGTGGGGGATAGACATAGCCGGACCTTTCCCGGAAGGTCCGGGTAAAGTCAAATTCTTAATTGTCGCTATCGACTATTTCACTAAATGGATCGAAGCAAAGGCTGTCGCAACCATCACCGGCAATCAAGTAAAGAAGTTCGTATGGGACAACATTGTTTGCAGATTTGGCTTACCAGGAGAAATTATATCAGACAATGGAAAACAATTCCGCGATAATCCATTCAAAGATTGGTGTGAGAAACTGTGCATCCGCCAATGCTTCGCTTCCGTGAAACATCCACAAGCAAACGGTCTAGTTGAAAGAGCGAATAGAAGTTTAGGAGAAGGAATAAAGGCAAGGCTTGATGAAAGAAGCAAAGATTGGATTGAAGAGCTTCCGCACGTCCTATGGGCCCACCGCACAATGATCAAGTCAAGTAACGGGGAAACACCATTCTCACTAACTTACGGCACGGAAGCTGTCATCCCGGCGGAAATAGGCATGCCAACACTCCGGACCGCGGAGATAGATCCGGCTACAAACAACGGAGCTCTGAAAATCAACTTGGACCTCATAGAAGAGAGAAGGGAGCAAGCAGCAATACAAGAAGCAAAAAGCAAGAAAAAGATGGAAAAATATTACAACACAAGAGTCCGCGACACAAGTTTCAAGCCAGGCGACATGGTCTACCGCAGCAATGAAGCGAGTCATGCCAGGGACGAAGGCAAGCTTGGACCCAAATGGGAAGGACCGTACGAAGTTAAAGAGTCGCTTGGAAAAGGAGCTTACAAACTCAAAGACTGCAAAGGAAATGAAATACCGAGGACATGGAACATTTGTAATCTCAAAAAATGTTATATACATGAAGTGTAAGAACTTGCCCGGCACATACGATGCTCCGGAGGGCAATATCTTTATTTACATTTTGTAATATGTTGAATTTCAATGAAAAGTGGGGATTAGCTACCCCCACGAGCTTTTAATTGTTAAATTGTCTCTATTTTGCAAAATTATATTAATTGATTAAGACGCGCATGCTAGGAGCCACGCTCCACAAAAATATTATCCCGTATAATAAAGGATTGAGCAACCTCAAAATCAGCTCAGGCGCGTAAGAGGTATTGCAAGCCCAGCACCGGGAGAATAACCCACAAATATTCACAAGACTATCCTACTAAAAGTATCACACGTGATATAAAAAGATAGCAACAACATTTATATATAACGGATATATCCAAAAATTGTTGTAAAATCGGTTACATGAAATACCGCAACAAAAAGGCCACATACGGCCGCGGTATACACCATAACAGGATGAACTATAAGTAACCATGATATTTTAGTTACAAGAGAAACCACAAGGTCACATGCGACCACGGGAGGAAAAACAAATACACTCATAAAACAGCATCCCTAGCTTCATCATCCAATTGGGAAAACGTAAGGCCACCTCCGGCTGAAGCATCAATCTTTCCTTCACTTTCCGAACCTAGGGTAGCGTTCTCCGGAACCACATCCGCTGAATCCGGATTATCGTAATCTTCTACAGAAACGGAAGGATCAGCATGAGGAACAATGACCACAGTAGATAACACATTAGTAGCGGGAACCTCAGCAGGCGGTTCAATCAAAGCCTCGGCGGATAAAGGATCATCAATGGACACAAATACGTCTTTCAAAAAGGGGAGACGTTCAATAAGATTCCTTTCCATTTTCTCCACTCGCCCACGGCAAATATCCAAAGCAACGGACAAGGCTTGGCCCTCAATTATGACCATATCCTGCTTATGATGGACGGGAACCATTAGCTGACTTACATCGGGTTGAAGATCGGTCATACCTAAGGTCTCAGCCACGGCGTCGTCCAAACGGAGAAGATCCATAATATCCCAAGTGCTGGCATCCTTCTTGTTGGAAAGCTCTTGAAGAAGCGGAAAGTTAAGGTCACGGAGATCACGGATAGCAGAATTAAAATCATCCTCCGCAGAGGGAATATAAGCTTCAAGATCAGTCAAACATCTGCCAGCCTGCCCATGCTCAATCCCTGCGGCTAGGCCCTCCTGCATCCCTTTCTCTATTGCACGACCAAAAGCATGACCAAGAGCCTCCATGTACTCATTTGAATTAAGACACTTAACCACAAGAAGCTTCATCCCATGAGTTAGTAACCATCTTCGCCCCGCAACGACGTTGAGGAGGTGCGGATGGAAACTCTCTTGAAAGCGCATACAACACCGGGTGAAATCAGCATCAATCTCGGCCAACCTAGTCCTGAGGGGTCCCATAAGATTATCTTGAAATTCCTCTAACTGTTTCAAGCTCCCCTCATACATCTCCAGCTTCTCACGGAGGTCCGCGGAAGAAATCTCCAGCTCATGCACCTAAGAAATACATGTATGTATATGTGAGGAGAGGGAAACACAAAATTATGAAGAAAATAGTTAAGGACGGAAAACTATACCTGATTAACAAGACTTTGGTTCTGGGACTTCAAGGAAGAAGAAGACGCTCCTAAGTCAGAAAGCTCATGATCTTTTTCAGCAATAGTAGATTCAAGGCCCGTCACTTTTAACTTTAAAGAATTACATTCTTGCTCAAGAAGGACGTTGTGGTCCTTGGCGGAAGCAACTTCGCCTCGAAGTGAGTTCTCGGTGGCCTCAAGACCAGAAACCTGAGCACGGAGTTGGGTTACTTCCGCGGACTCCTCCTTTGCCTTAAGCAATTGAGACTTCAAGTCTTCAATCTCCTTGTCTTTCGCCTCCAACAAAATATTTTTCTCCTCCGCAAGAGATCTCCATTTCCTCTTCTCCAAGATATTATACTCCGCACGCATCCTCACCTCGGAGCTCAAACTCAAATTGCGTGCGGCTGATACATTGAACTCAGTAAATAATTGCTCATGCTCCATTCCGCGGACAGTCTTGAAGAAGGCAGGAGGAGTGAAGTGATCAATCATATTGGCACACAAACGCCCATCATTCAGCTCAAAACCCTTGGTCACCGTCCACTCAGGAACATAGATTTCCTCTGAGCCGCACCACAACCTCTTCCGTGCGGATGCTCATGGCCAGCAAGTACCTCTACCGATCCTACCTTTGTAAAAAGACTTAAGAGTACGATCCGTATTCTCAGATGTGCTTGTCAGGAAACCAAAAAACGAGGATGCGGTGAATCTGTGATATTTGCTACATCAGGGATTAGCCACCGTGTAGCAACCGTAGCAAGGTGATAGGCCTCAATCATACCGGAGCAGCAGACCTGACTAGAGATTCAACTTCTGGATCCGCGATTTAGCGATGAGTGATGAGAAGATTCAGTGAGGACTACGAACCTTGCGCGGAGGACATATGGTTGCCAAGGAATTTTGGGGGCCAGTCACGGAGTTCTGTACGATCCTCTCGCCCTCCTCCAACAGGTGAAGCTGTCACGGAAGAAGTTATACATGGGTAAGGTAGGAAGAGCTGATACCCTGTTTATACCGTTAAGCGAGAATCTTGAAAGCAACCTGTTAAGAAAACACTAGGAGTTACCTTCCAGTACGGAACACCAGTAGTACAATAATGCCCTTAATCTTTTGGGTGGAATGGGTAGCGACAGGCAATCCTTCACTATCATAGATTACTCTCTTTTTCTTTGAACGCTTGGGCTTAGGAACTTCAGCTTCAACAGGTTCGGTAACAGGTACGGACGGCTCAACAGTACCCTGTCCAGCAACGGAATCAAACATCCTGATTCCACAATCACAACACTGCAGGCATCCAGCTATTTCACACTCTCCATACCTAGCCCGACATCTCTCCGGAGGAATGAACCTCGGAGGGTGGGAAGTAGGGTACGGATGCGGTTGTTGGCTCAAGGTGGACATTAGGTCTCCTCAGTTTCAGCACTGGGTCTCTTAACAATCCTTTCCTTTGCGAGGATCAGTAGTGCGCGGTTAAAAGCTTCAAATCATTCCTACAAAAAGAAGAAACCAGGAAAAGGATAAGAA
This sequence comes from Tanacetum coccineum, assembly GCA_026074375.1. Lineage (NCBI taxonomy): Eukaryota > Viridiplantae > Streptophyta > Magnoliopsida > Asterales > Asteraceae > Tanacetum > Tanacetum coccineum. Next base: position 32,060 of record BQNB010004052.1, on the reverse strand, counting down.
AACGAGAAAAACAGGAAAAAATGCAAACAATAATCAATGTGTGTACGGGAAGTAGTACCCACCCTCATCCGTCTCTTACTCAAAGCGGGGATAAGTTCTTTATTCTAAGGTAATTACGGGTTTGCCAAACCCAGCAAAGAAAATTCTTCCTAGGAACCTAAGGAACGGAGAGGCTGTTAGCAATAAGGGTATTATATGCTCCATTATATTCAGAGGGGCGAGAGCCCCCGACCTTGACAATATTAGAACCGAAACCAAATTAAATATTCCGCAGCATCTGGCAGGAACTCCACAACTCATTCCACCTTGAAAAATGATCTCATTCCAGTCTTTACGAATCCAAATCTTAGAATAACAAGCTACGGACGTTTAGGCAGCTAGTATACCCAAACCACCCATTTTTGTAATTATGCGTTTAAAGTAGCGAAACAAACTGACATACAGGTTCAATATTTGCAAACGCGCATAAGAATTTTCAAATTGAGAAACTCTTGGCAGATCCAAACCGGATAATTGGGAAAATGGAATGCGGAATGGGTGAGAACAGACAAAGAAGATGGAGGTCAAAGGGATACGGTAGTGTGGCATATCAAAGTATAAAATTTCGGGTGTAAAGTTCACATCTTTACCAGTTGGTCTCTCATGCATGGTTGGATCGGAGATTGGAAGTTGAGGAATGGGCTTCCTCGGGGACATAATTATTTAGCATAAAATGGCATAGGTGTTCTTGTGTAGAAACAACATTTCAGAGATTTAATATTGCCATAATAAAGAGAAACAAAGAGATTAACTGAATAAAGAAGAAAGACTAGATTCATGGGGCTGTGAATTAGAAAACCTTGAAATTTATCACCATGGTGGAAGAGTGAAGAGTGAAAAAGAAACAGTTAAGGCCAAATCGGCTATTCGATATCGCATGGTTATATTTAGTTATATGTAAAGTAGGATGACGACACGTGCCAAAACACTTCCCATCAACGGTGCAAAAATATAGTAAAAAGATGATGATAACAGCTGGATATGAGGCTCCAGACAGTCAAATCATGAGTGGTTACATGGACATGAAGGAGTCCATCCGTAACCAAGACAAAACTGCCACAATACGGTAAAAGGCGCGGAATATGGCTAGGAGTAATCAATAATTATGATCGCGGGAACTTTATGTCTAGTAACGCTCACAGCAGCTATAATTGTACGCGTACAGTAAAGCAAAATAGACTGGGGGACTTGTATATCGTATAGTATGAGCACCAAGCTTTACTGGCTTAGTTCTATAATATACGTATATTGGGACTCAGCACCAATACAACAAATAGCTGGACATATTAAAGCTCTGACAAAGGGTCTGCTACGGATATTTGAAGACGCACGCGATGTATATTCTCAACCGCACCCGTGACTCCTCCGCCGGACAAAACACTGGCCGCGGTAAAATCACTCGCGTCCGCATACTCGATTATACGTGAACCCTTGACCGACTATGGGTAACCCACTCCGGCCACCTCACAGTTTCATAGCAGAAATACTAGCAAACCTAGTATGGGCTTACATTACTAAATAAGGGTCATTTCACCACCCCAGAAAGGTACTTCTATCTAATCATTAGCTCTCTTAATACTCTGACACATTCAATGATCATAATGTGTACGTACTCTACGCCGGAGCTTATGCGGGGGTCCGACCTGCGTAAGGCTAACGGTTTATTTTTATTTGTGTGAATATACTACTTCTCATTGCTCTAGTACAAGATCAAGCATTCAAGTCACTTGGAGGCCCGGCCCAACAAAAGACTTCAATACCTTGCTAAACCCGACACGAATTTTGTACTAACAGTTTCTAAAAAACCGCACCTCTTAAGTAACTATAAATTGTAATCGTGTACTTCATATTCGATAATAACGTAATCCTTATAGTTTAGTAAATAGTCGCCTTAACTTTCACCCATCATTCATAATGATGTTTTCCATTCTTCCATGACACTTTTAACATGATTTTGTGTATGATACTCTAAAGTTGTCCCTAACAATATCACTAGAATCGATTTGAAACTTCGTTATGAAAAAACGAGGGGGAAAAAACACAATCACGATATCAAAAATCTTATGTCTCAATGATAACTCATATTGTTTGCAGTACTAAATAAATTTAGATTTAAATAATTAATTAATTATTTAATAGGATTATTAGCTAGGGGTTTTGGTGAAGACATGTCCTCGCCATAATTCATGTGGGCCCGATAGGATTATTAGCTAGGGTTTTGGTGAAGACATGTCCTCGCCATAAGTCAAAAAGGGCTAATTGATGGTGTGCCAACAAAATGTTTGTCTCAGTCTACATGATAAGATGGTTAATTGTCGTTATGAAAAAAGCGATGTAAGATTTCAATTCTAAGGCGAAAATCTAATATACTCCGTACTATTTTATTTTAAAATATACAATGTTAATATGATACACCTATTTCTTATGAATAAATGAATTGAACTTTGTTATAAATTTTCTTTTAACTAAATCTCCAGTAGTCAAATATTTAAAATGCTATAGCCTCCGGGATGCTTTGAAGAGCTGGCCTCCAAGAACCACGACAATCTTCCTTTATTTGCCTGATTTTTAAAATACGCATTTCTTCATATCTTCAAATTCCGTTGATATAACGTATTTGTTGCAGATGATCCTGAAACCTGTAGAATATTTCGTTTGTTGTGATCTGGTTTCTTTGGCAACACGGTCAAGTAACTTCGCACAATGGTCTTGTCTCCTTCACAATATTTTCATTTCTCACCACGCCATTTTCATCAACTGTCCGCGAAACCATTCCTTCTTGAATCCCCATCTTGCTAAGTAAATCAACACTTCTAGTAGATATTTGATTTTTGCGACCTTACAATATCAGACTAATTTGATTATTTGCCTTTTAATTTTGAAGATAAACAATAATGTACATATGCATGGTAATAAATTGCTTGCTGGTTTATATGGGAGGTGATTTGTGCACCATGTTTTTTTTTGTCTAAACCCATTACAATTTTATCGGGAATCACACTGTTACACATCTAGTTTGCATGATTAGTGGTGTATGGCAAAAAAAAACATGGTGCACAAATCACCTCCCGGTTTATATAGGTGGAGGATGTACCTAACTAATTATACAACCTTATTCAACTTAATAAATACAAAAAACTACAATGAACGTGTTGCGATTGCAACTGTAAATTAAGTATTATCTTTGGAGGGGCTATAGGGCTTAATTGGGGCTTGGGCCTTTTAAAATATGCCGGGCTTATAAAATAAGCACCCCGTTTGTCACGCGGGCGTAGGAAGTCATAAGCCTCTATAAGCCCACCTCATGATAAAAGCGTAGCTGAAACTCTAGTCGGGGTCCTTAATGAACCCATAAAAGTTACATTATTTACCGCTACAAAATATCTATAATTATACCATAAAATCATTTAATTATGTTCTTTATTTAGTAATTTGGCAATAATAAGCCTTAGCCCCAGCCCCAGGCCATTTGCCAAACAAGTTTACAAAAGTACAAATTTTAATTTCGGCTTATAATATAGCTCTAGCCAAGCTTCTGAACCCAGCTCTAGCTCAAGCCCATTTCACCAAAACTACCCGTTATTATCCAACCAAACAAAAGAGAGATATAATTTTTTCAAATTAATATTAACCCAAATTGGATTCTCACATTATTCTGTTACTAACTTGTTGCATATTTGCGACGTGAGTATAAATATTTGTTTTGGAAATTTATAAATATACATAGAAGTTAAAACTACTTGGTACCTAGAATTTGATTTATGGCTTGTATTATATTGGTCATACAGGATATGATCTAGAAGTTTCAAAATATAGTCATACAAAAATTATATACTAGTAAATATAGTAATGTGTTTGCACTTGTTATAATAGCATGTTTGTGAGTAGATTAATGCAAGAAATTTTATGGACATTTGATGGAATTAAGCACCCACATTGTCTTTGTGTAGCTAATAATACTACGAGGGGTTAATTAGGGGTATGATAAGATTAAGGGCGGAGCTTTAGCAAGACCAAGAAGGGTTCTGTCCCCCTTTAACTTAGGCCCATTAGTGTAAAAAAAGTTAATGTGTAAAAAAAACAATACTTATAGTTTGGCCCTCTCAACCTTAAAGCCCAATAAACAGTTAGCCTACAAAAAATCCCAACAATATACTAAGTAATTAATATCAAAAACCCCAATATGTTGTTTCTAAAAAAAACCCCAAATTAGAGTGCCTGCCAATGGACGATTTATCAAAAACCCCAATACCTTCTTTCTTAGTCATTCCTAGTTAGCCTCTCAAATCATCATCATCAAGATTAAAAGGTAATGTAACATATAGAATCTGTTTATGTTTCTTTTTCCCCTAACTTGATTTTGGTTTTTAGTTCAATTATTTTGTTTCATAGATTATTGAATTTTTAGTGTTATTATATTATGTTGTTTTTTTTTTTTTTTTTTTTTTTTTTTTTTTTTTTTTGTTGCTTCATGGTTGATTCATAGATTGTTAGGTTCCTAGTTATTTTATTATTTGACATACCATACGGCGTATTGAATGTCTGGACGTTATCAGTCCTTTATTTTTATGCACTTTAAACATTATTGTCAGTTCTGTTTATACGGCGTATTCAACAGACTGACCCGTATTAAGATACTTTTTACAGCTTTCTCAATATGGCGTATTCCATTTTATGGATACGGCATATTGGTCTCCTGTACAGTTTGTTTAGTTTATTTATAATTAACCGTAGGTACCGAGATAGGATTTTGCATATTTTTCTTATATTTTGCACAGGACCTCGCTACAAAGAAATCAACAAAGTTGGTGAAGTATCGATCATCTGGAATCCTGTGTGTGTTGTAGTCATGCTGGTATCCATACGCATTTACAACACACATTCTTGCTCATAAACTCAACTTGGAGAATCTACCGAGCAAAATATCAGGGGATTTTCTCATTCTAATTCTTTTAATTTCCGTTTTAATGTTTTATCTATACAACGAGGACGTTGTATAATTCAAGTGGGGGGATGGGAATTAGAATGCATACTTGTCCTATTTTTTTACACTAAAATGCCTAAATTATGCTCAAATTTAAAAAAATTTCAAGCATACTTTTGTGAAATTACTTGTTACATAAACCGCACACAACAACCTTTATTAGATATTGTGAGGATTTAACCTTATCCGTTTCAAAGTGTTTACCTAAATTTCACAAAAATATGAGTGTGTCGCTGATGTTGTAGACTTTAAAACTTGGCTTGGTATATCTATTCGAGACTACAATAATGAGTAATATGGATTTAGATAGAGTAACTTGTTTAAATTGGTAAATTTCTAGGATTACAACCAAAAAGCCTATATATGTTGTTTTATTAACTAACTACACTGGTCAGTTAAATCCCGTATAAACCCTTTGTATACTCTTATTATAAGAGTAAGATTCCCTAAAAAAATCTATAGAGCGAATCCTTTAGAAATAACACCAACTGTTTGTTTCGTTACACTTTAGCCTACCCTGTTAGATTAAGTCCATTTATCAGTTGCTAGTTGTTTAAAGTGTGAAGTATGTATTTCTCGAGTATTGTGTCAATTTTCTATCATTGGTACGGTTGGGAAGAAATTTGCACATTACAAATGGGAATGTATAAAGTAGTCAAAACTCATGTATTTTTACTACCATCACAATTATTGATACGTCCGAAGAATGAAGAAAAATCGAAGGAATTATCCAGAGTTATTATGATCATGAAGATGGTGAAATTACATCGAGTTTCGTAGTTATAGTTTTGTTTAAAAAAACAAAAAAATAAGAAAAATTGCAACAAAAAAAAGAGGAGGAAAGTTTGAAGATAATCGTTTCGCAAAAGCTTAAACCAAAGGAATTATATCAAGGATCGATTATTCGTTGATACGTCTTATAAGTCAACGATGTAAAGTTTTGTATAAAGTGGTAGATATCGCCACTTGTCTTGTAAAAGTATGTAAAGTATGGGATGATTAGGAAGTTGACCGTTACAGGAACGCCAACTTAGGTTGTTGTTTTTGATCAATGATCAAGAAGTTTGTATATAGTTGTGTCTTTATCATGGTAACGGTCAGGAAAAAATGTCTAGCAACTTGTACCTTATCTGTTTGGACTTAGTCTATTTGTTTGGTGAATTTTATTTAACAACAATTTATTTCCCTTTCCTAATCATTAACCTTGGGTTTTACTCGAATGAGGATGTGATCGAGTCATGCATGTCTATTCCGTCGTTACGGCCATGTATGCGTGATTCAGCTGCCTTGTTGGTTTATTACTTTTGGTGAAAGTTAGAAGATCCATACCCTATATCATTCTTCATCCTAACCCTTGGTTAAACTCGAATGAGGATGTGATCGAACACACATGTCTATTCCATCGTTACGGCCATGTATGTGTGATTCAGCTGCCTTGTTGGTGTGGTACTTTTGGTGAAAGATTGTTAGAATGATCAACCCTAAGCCTTATAATAAAAACCCATTTTACCTTTATAAACTTGTTACTCCTTAGCTCTAGTGGTGGAGATGTGTATCCTTGCCAAGCCTATGATAGAATACTCGTCACGACCGAGCAATTGAGCGAATTAGTTACATGTTACCACATAGATTAGTTGAGTGATTTGAGTGTTTTCATCTTGATTTATCTTTCTATTTCGCGAGTTGCTTTGGTTTGACCTGGTAATTGATCAATATTGGTTAAACGAAAAAAAATTTAGGGATACATTTTATAGAACTTCTAATGGCTACTTGAGTACAGTGGATTCCAAGTGTGGGCGGGGGGGGGTTGGGGGGTATTGATGACATCAAATAACGTTACTTTTATAGCATCATTTATCCCATGTAAATTACCCATTTTGTATAATTATTGCAAGAATTGTTACTTAATCGTTTATATTTGAGAATTGCAGTAATTATGGAGTACTTTGTGAAGATTAGCTAAAAGGCACGCATTCTGGAGCTTAAACGAAGACATTTGAAGATTACTGTTTTGACATCCAATACGCCGTATCCATCAAGGAAGATACGGCGTATTTGTGCCTGCACTTCACAAGAAACCACGAAGATACAAAGTCCAATACGCCGTATCCAGGAGACATCCATACGCCGTATTCAATATAAAGTAATAAAATATTCTGGAAGATATCAAACGTGGTCCCTACTCCAATAAACCCCCGATACGCCGTATCCATCTATCTCGATACGCCGTATCGACCAACTCCTAGACTAGTATTATAAATAGAATACTAAAAAAGGGGTTTCAGTTTGTGCTTGATCATATTTTGTTTCCTTAACACACAAGTCGATTTTTCGGAAGACAAGAAGAAGCGAAGAAGAGGTCAAGCAAAGCTACTAATTCCATAGGAAACACCTTGTAATCTCCTATACTCTTGTAATCGTTCGATTTTTGGTATCATTCGTTTAACTCGGTTAGTTTACCTTGGTTGGATTATTACTTTTGTATTGTTTACAATGATTAAGGTCTACCCTTGGGTATTAGCCATGATTATGAAGATTTAAATGTCTGGTTTGTTATATCGAATGCTTGATTTATCGTTGATTGCTTGTTTATGTTTATCAATTCATACTTGTTTACATGCTTTTGTATGCGACCTATCATTCAACTGGATCTAGTGATACCGACCAAGTTAGCTAGATGTCGGAATGGATCTCCATATAGTGATTTATATTTCTAGATCAATAGGATCACAATTAATGCCATATCTTTACCTTTAAGATATGTGAACAAGTTGGACTAGCAGGTGACCTAGGATCAACAAATAACGTACTGATTCCTTTGGTAAAGACTTGGACAGTGGACTACTATAATATAAATTTCCATTAAGCAGTAAGTGGGTAAAGTCTATATGAGCTAGGGTTTAATAAGATCACCATTATTAATCACCTAAGATAGATTATAATCAGCAAATAGGATGCTTTATGCAGATGCGTTTAATTGTGACAGAATTTTACGTGTCTAGGTTTTAGGAAGAACTCCCGCCTAAATCTAGGAATGATATGCCGCCTCGAGATAAGCACTCATTGCACTAAATAAACAAACCAACATTTTAATTGAATTAATCATGGTTAATATAGTTTTCTTATCGTTGGCTAGACTGCTCTTTTATCTTTTGTCTATCTGCTTGTGTGTGTTATTATGTCTTAAATTGATCTAAGTTACTACAAAACCTGTGCCAGTCTCTCAGGCTAAAAACCCCTTTTATCCATTAGATTTAGGATTAGCATAGGTTTATCATAGGTTTAACATAGATTAAAACTAACATAGTTTAAATTAACCTAGTTTAGTTAATCAAAATATTGATAGAATTAAGATTTCGTTCTCACTCTTAGTGATCGACACCCTACTTACCACGAAACTCCATCTGATTGGGTACACTGCCCATTAAAGTGTTGTTTTAGGTAAAGTCGGCAAAAATATAAATTTAAAACTTGAAAACATAAATAACACCTACACGATAGCAAAATCACATTTGCAAGTTTCTTTACTTCAATTTCAAAATCTTTGATTTTACTTAAAAGTTTTGAGTTCTTATCTTCAAGAGTACGTTTTTCTTTTAAAGGTTTTTTAAAAGTTTTAGTAAAGTTCTTGTTAAACCTTAGGAGTTCCTCATTCTCCTTTTGCAAATCAATAATATTTAAATCATACTTAGAGCTAGATGGTTTGGATACTACCTCTTGAGAGTCGATTGCCATGAGAAATGTTGCGTCGTTTTGGTGTTCGTCGTCGTCTTTAATATCGCTTCATGTTCCTCCAACCAAAGGCTTGTTTTCCTTCGGCTTTGTACACTCACTAGCAAAGTGGCCTTCTATTCTGCAATTGTAGCAAGCTCCTTTTTGCTTCCAGCTTTCACCACCTTTGTTCCCAAAGCAATTACCGCGGCCTTTACTGAATCGATTACCTCCATTTCCAAATTGATTTCTGCGTCCGAACCTATTACCCTTGCAAAAGAACTTGCGGAAGTTCTTAGCCATCAAATTGAATGCTTCAGCTTCTTCTTCTTCATCTACGTCTTCATCACTTCCATCTTGACTATCACTATCGTCACTAGTTTGCTCCCTAGTGACTTTAGCTTTAAGAGCTAAAGACTTGACCTTTTCTTTAGTGGTCTTGGTAGCTACGCCATCATTATCCAAGACCATTTCATAAATCTTAAGGTTTCCAATTAGCTTGTCAAGAGGAAGAGTAGCTAGTTTTAGCTTCTTTATGGGCAGTCACCTGGGGGCTCTCACATTTTTAAATGCAAGAGCACGAAGAAACTTTCTTCCGTGATTCTTTCTTAGATTAGGTCCGGCTCTAAGATTTATAGGACTAGACACAATAGCGTTGAGTCGTGTGAAGCCGCGATCAATAGTTTCTTCATTAGAGATTGAAAACTTCTCATATTCTTGAGTGAGAAGATCAAATCTTGAAAATTCTTGACCTTGTTGCTCGTTTGATGCTGAGTATAGGAGGGTGGGATATTTCCTTGGTGAGTGATGATGAGTGTATGCCAAACCTCCTTGGAGGTTTTACACATAAAGACTCTTTCATACTCTCTACGGGGTAGAGCATTGTAGAGAGTCATCTTAGCTTTATTGTTCTTGCCAAGCTTCTTTTTTGATCATCTTCAAGAAGTTCATACGGTGTTCTTTCATCAACTTAGTTTCAGAGTCTTCAACTTCATAGTAGAAATCGCCGTTTTGGATGACTTGTCATAAGTCAATATATTTTTTTGGAAAAAAGTTCATGCAAATTGGCAAAGTACCAAAATGACTTTTTCAAACACACGCACCACCTGTGCTTTCAACCACTAACTAATAAGATTAACAAACTAATCTTACAAAGCCATTATGCCTAGCCGAAATTACGGATAAACTAAACGTAACATCAAATCGACTAGACAACTAAATACTTTCTTTACGTTTTCTTCTTCTTTTCTCGTCCTTTTTTGTTTTGGCTAACTATGAATATATAAACTTTACTTTGCATAATATTATTAATAAAAGTTCGCTATTTAGCCAAATAACTTATATAAAATCACAATTAATGCTACTAAAAACATACTCGATTTGAGCGTTATCATATGGGCTAAGGCCCGAGTGTTATTTGTTAGGGCTTACACTCTATATATATTATGTTGTTAGATGAATAAACATGAAACACTTTACATACTTACATGGTATTAGACATATTACGATCCTAAACCCTAAATACAAAAACACGCCTTACTTTCATCTCTTCGGCCCATTATCTCCAAACCTTTGTAATTTAATTTTTTCAATCGTTGGTATAACGTGTTAGCCAATCCACCTAAGTTGATATTTAATTGTCGATCATTGGTATAAAGTGTTAACCAGTCGACACAGTTTTGTTACAGTATGGTGTTTACTTATAGATGTTGGTTACTGTTTGATCAAGATTGTTTCGATCGCTGCTTTATTCTGTTTTTAAGTGGTGGTGTTTACTGTGATCATTAGTCAGACTCCTACAAAACAATAACACTTGTAACATCCGGCAATTTTCGGAATTTTAAATGACTATTTTACTTTTTGACTCTTTGGGTCTGACTGGACTTTTTGACTCTTGGTCTTTTATTGTCACATAAAAGCGATTACCGCGTAACCGGTAAAATGTTCGGAATATATTTTAAATAATAAATCATATTTATTATTACTTCTCATTTGCAAGTTATTTTTAACTTATTTGACTTGAAAACGAAAAAGATATATGTTATTCCTAAGCTGACTTATCAAAAACGACCTACTAAAGCAATTTGATGTAAAACGACATTCCGGACAACTTTTTAAATTTGCCCGAGACCCGGAAACAAGCAGAAAATGACCTAAATACCCTCGCAAGATTTTAGAATCAAGAACAACGCGTACCGACAGGAAAATAATTAAATAATATTTAATTAACATTTTTTTTATTAAATAAAAACATTTAATAAATTAGTTATCATTTTATTCAGTAACGTTTGTTAAAGAGGCAAATATTCGAGTAAAAGATCATTTTACGGAGAAAGTTTATCAGTAATATACAAATAAATAATAAACGTTTTAAATAAATTTTATAAAACGTTTATCAAAATTAGTCGAGTGAATACTCGTTTTTATGAGAAAAATTATTTGGAACACAATGGCGCAAGTTTCGTGTTTTGAATCGTCCGTTAAGTAGTTCAAATGAGCCTCAAACCGTTATTTTACAAAAGTTACACTTTTGGTCCCTGTGAAAATATTTACAAAAGTAACCCTCATCTTTTTGTGACTTGTCACATTTATTTTATAATAAATTTTTTATATTTATTTCATTTCAAAAAAATATAAAACACACACTCACTTCTCTCTTCTCTCCCAATTTTTCCCGGCCATCACACACCGGCCGATTTCTGCCACCATCGCCGCCCGTCGAAAAACTTTTCCGTCGAGTTTCCGACCAAGTTCCAAAAGCCTCCCCATCACCCGATCTACCCGATCCACCGAACTACGCGCCGCCACGCACCCTCTCCATCACTACCACCCATTCACCGCCACTGCCACCGCCACGCCGCTGTCCCCACTTCACCACGTCACCATCACCCACACCACCACGACCACGCCACCACCAAGGGTGCGTCTGGTTCATATTAATAAGCACCAAAGGGTGCGTTCGATGTGTTCATAAGCACCAAAGGTGCGTTTGGTTTCGTTAACAACACCAAGGGTGCGTTGGTTCAGTTATACTATAAGAAAAGGGTGCGTTTGGCAGCCATAACCCACAAAGGGGTGCGTTTGATTTGGATTTGTCACAAGAAAAGGGTGCGTTGGTTTTGTTCGATAGTCACCAAGGTGGCTGGTGAGTCCACGACCCAAGAGGGGTCCGTTTGGTTGTTATATTAGCACCAAGGGTGCGTTGGTTGGCTGCCACCACCATAGGGTGCGTTTGATTTAGTTCTAAAACAAGTAGGGTGTGTTTGGTTTAACGTATAACAACACACGGGTGTGTTTGGTTTTGTTATAATGATTAGGGTGCGTTTGGTTATGGGTTTATCAGCCAAGGTGTGTTTGGGGTTAGTAGAAAAACAACTAGGGTGCGTTTGGTTGATATAGAAATACATAAGGGTGCGTTTGGATCTGGTTCTCAGCCGTAGGGTGTATTTGGTTTTCTTATAAGCACGAATAGGGTGCGTTTGGTTGGCTGTGTAACAGCTTAGGTGCGTTTGGTTTTGATAGAAACAGCATAGGGCGCGTTTGGCTATGATAAACACAACAAAGGGTGTGTTTGGTTGACTGTTTAAACGTATAAGGGAGTGTTTGGGTGAGCAGAAACACCGTAAGCGTGCGTTTGGGTTAGTAGAAAACAACAAGGGTGCGTTTGGTTTAAATAAATCGACAAATAAATATATATCGTAAAATCTTATAAATATAAAACTGGATATATATTGGTGGTTTAAAATGGTTAAATAAATATGATATTTATTATTTTGTTTAGTTTAGATATATAATAACATATATATATAGTATATATATATATAAAATATAGTCTATTTAAAGTAAATATATATATCATAAATATATATAATATATATATATATAAATATATTATATCTAAAACACGCCGGAGTGTTTTGAAACATGAAACGCTAGAAAATTGCAACTTGGATTGAATTTCAAAAAAATGGAAAAAGTGGTTTAAACAAAAGGTCATGACGGACATTTATATAAATTACTATACTAAATAAATTTCGTTATAATATCTATTATCTTAGTAAAAACCGATAAAATATGAAGTTAATAATATCTTAATATCGTTAATTTGTATTATACAATAAACCAGATAGACGAACGAGAACTACACTATTGTAAATGGTACAACTAGTTAAACTAAGAACCCGACGAGGAAAACAATACTAAATTAAAAAAAATATTATTTTATAATTCCCGATAATGGATAAGTAAAGACTTTAAACATGTGTTTACTTTATATACAAGGAACTTATATTTAAATTAAGTGGTGTATTTTCGAAAACATGGTCATACTGTTCTGGTTAAAATAATTTACTACACACCTTAGTATAATACTTTCCAAAGTATTATATAATTCATATAAAACCTTGGATTGTTTTGTTCTTTTCATATAATGGCACGAAATGAAATTATACTCCTCGTTCATTCGTAATATATGTAATAATATAAACTAATAATCTACACATTTTGCGTTTATCTTTCGATTTATTTTATTTAACCAACCACCAAACTATTACAACTTAGAAATCTAAAAATTCTTAATATCAACAGTGGACGCGTTGATGTAACCATTCTCACCGGTAACTCGCAGATACCATACTCTAGGCTAGTGGGTCTTAGCCGTTAAGATAAACCGCAACCTCTTGGTTGAGCCGTTCCGGTTTTCCGTTTGTGTTGTGCATAATATGTGCAGTTCTGCAAATCGTTCTACAACATCAATGTGAGTTTATAGCCCCATGTTTTATTGGTTTTACATATATTTTTGGGGTGAGAACATGCTTGTTTTTAACAAATGGCATTTTACATGTTGATACAAATTGGATTTACAAATACTCATTTATATAGCTCGCTATGGGATACATTACTTGACTTCATTTTTGGACATGAAACTTTTGAAATGATTACGGATTAGTTTAAGCGGATTGAACTGACAAGAACAACATTACTGCCCGGGTGTTCTTGGAGGGGACACCGGTAACGGGAGTACATATTCTTTACATTACTGCCCGGGTGTTCTTAGAGGGGACACATGTAACGGGAGTACATATTCTTTAAATAAATGCCCGGGTGTTCTTGAGGGTACACTGTTATGGGTACTGCAAGTCTATGTCACAAGCTTTATGAACTGTAAATCACTTGGGGTGAGCGCGAATGTTATGAAATAGATCATTCGAGGTGTGGATAACCCCGTACGGGGTGATTAGCTATCATTGGGGAAAAACGAACGTAAGCATTTTTGTCCCACCGCGAATGTTATAAAATAGATCTATTCGATCGACAATACCCCGTTCGGCAGTGATTAGCTATCACTGGGCAAACAACATTAATAACAGGGTCCGGTTAATACGAAAGGTTGGGTTTACAAGGGCCAACAAATACATATACATGACTACTTGCCGCGTTTTTCTTGAATAAAGTTGCAATACATCCTTGAACAAAGGTGGTTCAACTATACATACGTTTTGGTGACTATTTGGGGATTTAAATGGTCATGCATGCTTTACAACTTTTGATTTCTAAAAATCATACAAACAATTTGGAAGAACATTTAAGGATTTAAACGGTCATACCTACTTTACAGAACTTTGGTTCAACATTTATAATTACAAAACCTATGAACTCACCAACTTTAATGTTGAAACTTTTAAGCATGTTTTTCTCAGTGTAATAGATTGCTTGGCTTACATGATATGCCCATGGGAAGCTAAAATGACAAGTATTTCATTCATGATTTCTACTTACTACAATATGTATCAAATCTCGTTTGTATGTTTTCATGCTTTCATTGTGATGCAATAATGGGACAAATGTTATATCAATTATAAGAGAAATCTAACGGATTACTTTTCAAACGACACATTTAGAGTCGATCTCAATGTATCTAGCGCTGGTATAATGCAAGTAACGCTCCGGAACACATTTCCGCTGCAACATAATTTGGGGTGATATAGATTGTATCAAAGCAACTGGTTTATAAGGAACTAGTTGCATAATTTTACCCTAAGACTTATAAACCGTTTTCACAACATTGCAGTCATAGCAAACTTTTTCAAAGTGCACACACACTACTTGCTTACCTGCTTAGGTTACTTGTTACCTTAAGTGCTTACATGACATACATATATAATATATATGCTTGCATTCCTTTTGCGTATATCGTACGTTTATTTATATAAGAGTTAATTATATAAATACTAGGACATTTCTTAAGACATTGTGAGTTGCACAATGGTCTCATTTAACCCACAGACATTGTAAGTTAACACAATGGCTCTTTTTACTTCTTAGACATAGGAGAGTTGCACAATGCCCGATTCTTACCTCAGACATTGTAAGTTACACAATGGTCTCATTTTACTTCTTAGACATTGTGAGTTGCACAATGGTCTCATTTCGTTCTCAGAACAAGCAGTTAAACAATGTCTCTAAAATATTATTTTTCTTCATAACTTTATACAATATCGTATTACACGGAAACCGTCATAATTTTGTTTACATGGAATTATGTATGAATCTAAGTATTACAATTCATTGTATGGTCGTGGACAAGTAATATGAGGAATATAATGAGAATTGCTAGTTAACAAAACCCGTCACAGTTCTGTTTACATGATTTATGTATGAATCTTAAGTAATACAAAGTCTTGAAAGGGCGGGACTTGTAATCGAGTGATTGATATGATAAATCGCTATGTGACTCGGATCAAAGAGACCTTTATAACCTTTTTTACTCAAACCGAGTACTCATTAACTATCTGAACTCAGGTCGAATTTTCCTTTGAGTATTTTTACTCCCCGACTCACGAAAACGAGTTTAAACACTCGCCCCATACTCATTAGAGCACATGCATCGTCATGTTATCCATCCCCTGAATGTTAAGTCAGTTACGTCGTATTGCAATCGGAAGATTATTAAGTAGATGATTTATAATCTCTTTAATTTAGAAAGGAACTGGGACGCCTCTTACAGATTAAATAAGAGAAAATTGTACAAAATCCCCCGAATCAAAAGTTATCATATTCTTACTTACATAAATTTAGACCGCTCCTTTAGGTAGTAATGAAATTATAAAATGAGTGGGCTAAATTGTAAATCACCGGACCATAATTTTATCAATTCATTATTTACATAAATTGGGACGCTTCTTTATGTGAATAATGAATTATAAATGAGTGGGCTTAATGGTATCCGATATGAGACGAGTATGAACTCGAACCTGATAATCAACGGAATCCGATAAAAAGGTCTAGAAACATAATCGTGCCTTACCACTCAACAGAATCTTAAGGCCTCACTTGAGCTGCCTTATCTCATTCTTAAGTTATTACTTTTGCCGTTACAACTCTTTACGACCACGAATTGTTTGTGGAGCTAACAGACTTATTACACTCTGGAGCTAATGGACTTGGTTCAATCTCGAACTAACAGACTGAGTACAATATTCCACTATCTATAGCATAAGCTCTTCCGCGAGCTTCTCCCAATTGTTGAACTTTATTTTGGGGATATTGTTTCCTGAAATGTCCCCACTCTCGGCATCCCATCACCGTTTGTTATAGTCATTGTTGTAATGGTTGCTGTTGTTGGGTCCTGGAGCGGTCCACTAGTACGAAGACTTAGGTCGCGATACATCCTGGTACTGCCAAGTAAGTTGGATACTTACATCTATTAGCCTCGTCCGTTATTAATCATCGAACATGACAGATATCAGAAATGAGACTCCGTCCTGGAACATTTAAAACTGTATACAAACATACTCACGCGACTACACTTTCTCCTTCGATGTTTTCACTATTATGAGACTTTCTTCATGACGCAGTTATATCAGTCATAATATCTGTAATGACATTTTTGAGATACCTATTTTGATGGATTAAATATCCTGGTCAAACCTAGCCAAATTTTTTGGAATATTGAGTCGAAACACCGAAGTTTGCTGAATAAATTTATCAGCGTCTTGTTTAGAGCTGGATTATTAAATCTTAAATCTTTTCTTGGTCACACAAACGGTTAACAAAAATTTAATCTCGGGACGAGATTTCTTTAAGGGGTAGGTACTGTAACATCCAGCAATTTTCAGAATTTTAAATGACTAGTTTACCCTTTGACTCTTTGGGTCTGACTTGACTTTTTGACTTTTGGTCTTTTATTGTCTCATAAAAGTGATTACCGCGTAACCGGTAAAATTTTCGGAACCTATTTTAAATAATAAATCATATTTATTAGTACATCTCATGTGCAAGTTATGTTTAACTTATTTAACTTGAAAACGAAAAAGACATATGTTATTCCTAAGCTGACTTATCAAAAACGACCTACTAAATCACGTTTTCACGACTCGGACTCTAAAGCAACTTGATGTAAAACGACATTCCGGAAAACTTTTTAGTTTTGCCCGAGACTCGAAAACAAGCAGAATATGACCTAAATACTCTCGCAAGATTTTAGAATCAAGAACAACGCGTACCGACAGGAAAATAATTAAATAATATTTAATTAACATTTTTTTATTAAATAAAAATATTTAATAAATTAGTTATCATTTTATTCAGTAACGTTTGTTAAAGACGCAAATATTCGAGTAAAAGATCATTTTACGGACAAAGTTTATCAGTAATATACAAATAAATAATAAACGTTTTAAATAAATTTTATAAAACGTTTATGAAAATTAGTCGAGTGAATACTCGTTTTTATGGGAAAAATTATTTGGAACGCAATGGCGCAAGTTTCGTGTTTTGAATCGTCCGTTAAGTAGTTCAAACGAGCCCCGAACCGTTATATTACAAAAGTTACACTTTTGGTCCCTGTGAAAATATTTACAAAAGTAACCCTCATCTTTTTGTGACTTGTCACATTTATTTTATAACTTTTAAAATATAAATATATATATAAAAGTTATCATTTTTTTCATTTCATTTTTTTATAAAACACACACACTCCCTCTTCTCTCTCAAAATCCGGCAGCCACCGCCGCTCCGGCCAACCGCCGTCGGAAAACTTTTCCGGCGAGTTTTCCGGCCGAGTTTCGAAACTCTCCCCGCCACCCGATCTATCCGATCTACCACCCCACGTCACCACAGCCGTGACGCCACCAACATCGCCACCATGGCTGCCACCAACAGCCGACGCCACCCTCACCATCCTCATTCATCTCCACCTCGTCATCACGGCCTCCACAGCCGCATCGCATCACCCCCACCTACACCACCACCTCCACGCCGAGCCACCACATCACCTCATCACCGCCACCATCGCGACACAACACCCGAATAAGGGTGCGTTTGGCTGAAACAGCACCACGAGGGTGCATTTGGTTTTCTTATAAACACCATAGGGTGTGTGTGGTTTTAATAACACCGAAAGGGTGCGATGGGTTTATCAGCCACCACCAAGGGTGCGTGGTTTGGTTGTAACAGCCAACACCAAAGGGTGCGTTTGACCGTTATAAATACCAAAAGGGTGCGTTTGGCGACCACAACAGATTAGGGTGCGTTTGATATTCGTTTACAGCACCTAAGGTGCGTGTGGTTTTATGGCAGCATCAATAAGGGTGTGTTTGGTTTATTTAAACAAAATGGGTGCGTTTGGTTTACACAGCCGCACAAGGGTGCGTTTGGTTTGGCAGATTCGCCACAAAATGGTGCGTTTGGTTTACGCAGCCGCACCGAACGGGAGCGTTTGACTTATAAAAAAATGACTAATAAAAACATATCAAGATTTCATATATATTAAATTAGTTAATGGTGGTCTAAAATGGTTAAATAAACGTATTAATTATTATTTTTGTTTTTGTGTTTTTGTTTCGGCCATAAAGGTGTGTGTTTGGTTTTAATTATGTTGGTTAATTGTTTAATATCGTTCAGGTGTAATATAGAAAATACGCGAGTATTTTGCAACACGGGATAATTGAAAAGGGTGAAAACATTGAGTTTTGTTAAAAATGGAAACGTTTTAT